>JABSTQ010010475.1:0-267356 GCA_013358835.2 Ixodes persulcatus
CCTCGTCTATATGCACCTGCACAAGAAAACGTCCAATGCCCTGTGACACCAGGCAATAATCTATACAAGTTCTACTGCCTCTAGCACACCAGAGTAGCGTAGAGTTCCTGTATAGGCTCCCTACGGGAGCCAGAGTTGCGCGTTTGATTCCACGTGCCGCGTGCCGCCCTCGCCGCTATTCGCCGAGATCCGATTACGTGAGGAGCCGTATCAAGTGTCGTACAGCAAAGTAGACGTTGCACGCGCCCCGGCGTACGTTCCCCGGCTTTTGAGTGCGCCGCAGGCCTCGAACGCGCGGCGCTGCTATTCGCCGAATTCAGTCACGTGAGGAGCTGAATCCACATGCCATGCATGAACGCGTAACTCTGGCTCCCGTAGGGAGCCTATACAGGAACTCTAGAGTAGCGCAATCTAGAACGCCATCTCTCGGCGACTAGCGGCGAACGCCCGGGGGTTCCAACCCCGGTCACAAATGCACGGGGAACGTGCGAAAATCGCTGTTTCTTGATTATTTTGGAGATGTACGGAACAACAATAGTTTTTGACATAATAAAGGAACAGTTTACAATAATTTGCGCTAAGTTGTGTGCCGTGTAAAAACCTAATTTGTTTTAAAAATTGCCTGAGCGGCTTCATGCAGCAGACAACGCGGCGACGTCATACCGTTCACGTGACCCGCTCCGGCCAATCCATGAAGTCCATCTCCGCTGCGTAAAACAATCGTCTGCTTCAAACACCATTGCCTTGGAAATCGCCTTCTCAAAATTTTCACACGCATCCAATATTATTAAAACTTTGATCAAGTGTTTAGTTCTTTACCAACTTCACGACAGACTAGTTTCAAAGAGTTTGAACTTGGCGTTTTTTTTTTTTTGTTTAATCAGCCGTGTTGAGTCGATCTCAGTGTATTCTCCCATAGGGCGGGCCGCCTCCTGGAACCCTCAGTACCACGTGACTCGCGCCGAGCTGCCCTGTCGGCCATGTTGTCGGCGAAACACGCGATCAAAGGATTGCGATACTCTGCTCCGTAGGAGGTATATAGTTCTCTAGGTAGACCTATCCTCGGGGCAGTCCACATCCACGCACACAGTCGCCCAGTCAAGCGCACGAACGTTAACTATCACACCAACATGGGAACACGAAAATAGCACACGACACACGGCAAAAGCGGCAGCGTCGGCAGCGTCTCGCAGAAATGACCGTTTCGCAAACGACTGGTCCAATGGATCGATGGATGGATGGATGTTAGCGGCGGTACCCTTTGTAACGGGCGGTAGCTTGCGCCACCTAGCCTAGACAAACTTTATACCCCTCCCCTCTTTCCTTGAATTTCTTTCCCTCTGTATTTCTGCAACCATCACCGGGCCTGTTGAAAGAACCACTAGGATGACCTTCGGGGGATCCGGAAAGACAAAAGAATGAGAAAAATAAAAAAACGCACCCCCGCCTTCACCCCACGGTGAGGGAGTCGACAATTTTCCTCTGGTCAACCTATTTGGCGGTACTCCCAAAACCAAGCCCCGTTGGGAGACAACGTTGAGACTTCGGGCCGGAGCCACGCGGGAGGGAGTCCCAGTTTTCTTCTGTCCTCCCCGTCCCCCGTTGTGCTAGTTGCTTTAATATATCTCAGTTTTCCGTGGTATGCTTCCACCGATTCTCTAACCTTCTCTTCGTCACCTCCACTTGCTTATAATCCACTCTTCCATCGTCTCCACCAAAGCACGATGCCCCCGCAACATCTGTTGGCCCAGAAGGAAGGGCAGGACTAAGCCCCTTAAACGTTAAAATCAGATGTTCCGTCGCTTCATTTTCCATTTTTCATGTGTTACATATTGTATCTATACATCTTCAAATTTAGCCGTATACGTCTTTGTTCTCAGTATTCCCGTCCTAGCCTCGACTAGTAAGGAGCTTCGCGCGAATCATCAAACGGTGTTCCTTTCCTCATTTCTTGTTTATGCGATCTATACTTTCGAAAGATGACCAGCCCATGTCTCCCCCTTCGTTTGGTGTGTTCCCATGTGCCCCTAAAGCTAACCTGCCTACACCCCTTTGCCTTACTTCTATGCTCGACTGAATTTCTGACTTCCTGCACAAGACTGCATTGCCGAAAGTCAAACCCTTTCTCCTTTTACTCCTTTCCATACCCCTCTCACCACTTCATATCGATTAAAGTTCCACAATGCCTTATGTTTCATAATGGCCGAATTCCTTTTGCCTTTCTTGATTACATGCCTCTCATGCTCCTCTAGGTATTTCTTTCCCTCATTAATCCATACTCCCGGCGACTTGTACTTGTCCACCATGTCTATCTCTATGTTCTGTGTTTTTATCGTATCTCCATTCTTGTCGTTAAACATCATTACTCCCGATTTTTTTCCCACTGAAATTCAGGCCTAGAAACATCCCCTTCCTCGCCACAGATTCTTACCATTTTTAATGCCAAAGCATTAACTATCTCATGGAGCGAGCTGACATCATCAGTCTGAAGCGCGAAAACGGCAGATAGTTTCCTTCGGCTCCATTGGCTGGCGCGCGTCGACGGGGGCTCCCATTGGCCACTGCGCTCGTCAGTTTCCACGACCGCTCACCCATGGCGCTGCGTGTCCATCAGTGCGGAGCGTCCAAGGTCACCAGGGAGCACACGCGCCGACCGGCGACGAAAAGTACGCAGCAGACGAAAAGGGAGCGGACGAGCGGCTTGCATGCTTTCGCATTCACAACTCATAAGGAATGCCGCGTGTACCTCGATACTTTCTGTAACTCTTCACGGCTGTCCGCCAGTAGCACAATATCGCCTGCATGCATCAGACCTGGTATTTTCTGCTTCACCTTTTCCTCTCATCCCATATAACTTAAATCGAAGCCTATTTCACTTTGTTCTAGTCTTTGTTCCATTCCTGTTAAAGGGGGCCATGAAACGAATTTCAGGCTGGGATAAATGATTTTAAATTGGGACTTTACTAATCGCATATCGTTTAGTTGGCCAAAAGGAAGAGAGTAGAAGGTCAACAGCCAGCTTTTCGGTACGAACATTTGAAAATATAGCGGACTATTTTGCACCTTCTTTCCTTCGAAAGCTCTCTACCTTTTCACTATGATACATCTGCGGTTCCCAAAGCGCGTCAGCGTTGCCAACCTGACGTCAGCCGAGCCCAGCTCACGCACTGGACACGAGAACTGCGTCAGTCGGACGTATGCGCTCGTCAACAATAAATCCGTCGACGAATATTCGGATTCGCGTTCGTGGCCAATGGGTGCCCTGACGGAACTTATCTTCACTGGGGAGGGACAAGTTCTATGGTGTGCATAAAAAGCACGGTGGAAGTTAGGAGTCATCGCACCGGTGCCAAAAAATGTCACGACGACGTGATTTCACAATTCGCATTTGAGTTGAGGATTAAAGCTAAGGAGGAAGAAGTAGAAAAATCGTTTCATGACCCCTTTAACATGCTTGTCGCACAATGTTGCCAAACGTCTCTTGCGAAGGTGACACATATTTTAAAGAACACAAGAATACAACAACAACAAAAAAAAAAAAAACAGGTTGAACTTTTCTTGTTTTTTGTTCTCTCTTGGAAACGTTTTGAGCACGTGCTGCGTGGCTATTTCCATCAATGTTAAAACCAAAATGAAAATATAAACGCTTCCAAAAGAATGCCATGCCGCATGGCCATTGCATCAGTGATGGCTGCGTCGCGGCAGCGCTGGCTTCACTGTAGTGCTGGAATAGAGGCTGCGATCGTTATATAGTCCGCTCCAACCCTTAAATATGCACACAATATTCTATGCTACGAATATGTGTGCATACCTCCCCCTCCTCCTCGTTCTGAAACGTGCGTCATTAATGGTGGCCATCGGTGATGCAGTAGACGTCGCCATCTTGTCCGCGTCTTTGGGCTAGTGAATAGCTAGTAAAAAGCTAGTAACGGTTAGAAAAATGCAGTAACTGCTGGATTTACTAACTTTTTACTACCCATCGCGCGTTTGAGGCAGGAAATGGTTAGCGAAAGGTAGTAATGGTCAGAAAAGGGTAGTAACTGCTGCAGTTACTAGCTTTTCACTAGCTTTATTACAGTGATAGGAGCCAACGACAGGGCCGGATTAAGGTACGAGCTAAGAGGGTTGCAGTCAGCCCAGGACCCCAGGCGCCTCTGGAACCTGGATTTCTGGTGTCCCCCCCCCCCCCCCCCCCCCCTCTCCTCTTTTTTTATTTTTAGAGCGCAGCTCTAAGGCGCCCGTTTCCGGCTTGAGCGGTGTCGCCGTCGCCGTCGCCGTCGGCGTAACCGCGTGGTGCATTATGGGTAAATTTTCCCGAAGGGACCCGAGGTCCTCCCGAAGGACCTCGGGTTCCTTCGGGAGGACCTCGGGTCCCTTAGGGAGGACCTCGGGTTCCTTCGGGAGGACCTCGGGTGGACCTCGGGAGGAGCTCGGGTTCCTCGGGAGGACCTCGGGTTCCTTCGGGAGGACCTCGGGTTCTTTGGGAGGACCGTAAGATCACGTGACCCCCCCCCCCCCCGAGGTCACGTGACCCCCAGGCCACGTGACCCCCCCCCCAAGGTCACGTGACCCCCAGGCCACGGGACCTCCCCCCGAGGTCACGTGGCCCCAAAATCACGTGACACCCCCCCCCCCCCCCCCCCGTGCCTTCCCGTCCTCCTCAAGAGCTGCGCTCTAATTCGGCGTTACAGGGAGTTGTAAACGGCTTTCATAACGGTGAAACAGAGATGCTAAACAGTTCCCTCCCCTAGACGAGCTGGTGTTTGTGAGCTCGTTGTACAAGACTGTGCTAGAGCAACAAAATGTATGCGATGCCTCATACCCTCCTTGTCGGAGGGAACGAAGCTGTCGACGCTGGCGGTCCCGTTGAAGTATCTTCTAATTGAAGCCAGACGGAAGGACGGCCACGGAGTTCAATATTGTGCTGGGGCTCCCTCGACGCGTTTCACGGACAATGATCTGTTGGAAGGCAAGCAAGTGTTGCCGAAGGCTACACGAGCAACATACGTTCCACACATTATTTTTTGTTAATTTTTGTTCCTTTAGCGTAGTTGCCTATGAAAAGTTTCCTCCGAAACAACGACTTAAAAAAGAAGCAAAAAGAAGTGTAGGTGAACCTCCCGAGGCCGTCCTTTCTAGCCACTAACAGGCGTTTCAAGGATTTAGCTCTTGAGGAGACCCCCAAAAGTTTTCGAGAGGCAACAATGTGACATGTTGGGCTAGTTGGTTTAAGGTGAGCATCTTGGGGAGAAACAGCGGCAAAAAAACTTGGACACGAGTAAAAGAAAAAACACGACAGGACGGCACTGAACTAACAACTGTTGTTTATTACACAAAATTGGAAGAAGGAAAACGGGAAGCATCTTAATCAGATAAAAATATATAGACACACACAAACGTGCCAACCAAGCAGCATATTATGTAGCGATAGGCCCAATCAGTGTTTGCGTAATGCCCGTCATAGTTGATCGCAGGTACCCGAACTCTTTGTCAGATGACGCCACTGACGGTTCGCTGACGCATCTCCCGCCAGGTTCTGAAATAAAAAAAAAGGCCTCGATAATTTCCCTTGTCACCCTGTCTCTATGTCTGTCCAGAACAGTGGCTTCACTAAAATTAGGCTGGCGCATTGCTACCTTTGCACTGCAGGGACTGCATGTGCCAGCCTAATTTTAGTAAAGCCTCTGTTTTGGACAGACTTAGAGACAGGGTGACAAGGGAAATTATCGAGGCTATTTTTATTTCAAAACTTGGCGGGATATGCGTCAGCGAACCGTCAGTGGCGTTATCTGACGGAGTTCGGGTACCTGCGATCAACTATGACGGGCATTACGTAGACACTGATTGGGCCTATCGCTACATAATATGCTGCTTGGTTGGCACGTTTGTGTGTGTCTATATATTTTTATCTGATTAAGATGCTTCCTGTTTCCCTTCTTCCACTTTTGTGTAATAAACAACAGTTGTTAGTTCAGCACCGTCCTGTCGTGTTTGTTCCTTTACTCGTGTCCAAGTTTCTTTGCCGCTGTTTCTCCCCAACATGTTCATTTCGGAAGGCAGTAACTGCAAGCAACTGCTCTGGAAGCTGTGTCTAATTTGGCAGTGCGAGACAACACTTCTTCTGCCATCGAATGATATGATCGCTGCAATCTTTTTACGAGCCTTTGAGGTATGACAATTATTCCTCAGAGTAATATGTCCAAATGGCTATGAAGTTCTAAATAACTGCAATTAGAAGAAACAAGACCACTTCCAAAACAAATTGAAACATTTTCCTCTTAAAAGAGACAGCGTGTAGGAGAGGAGATTAAAATATATATCCTTGATCATAAAACTGCCTGTGAATGTACCCAAATGACTGTGGTTACCATATTACAATCGCATTTAGTCTCAATTATTTCGTTTATGGTTTGAATGCAGAAGTCTGTTTGTTTGGGGCACGAGAGTTCAATTATTGGAAGAGCGTGGACGAGGCGGTTTGAGCCAGTGTTGTACACGTTCCTCAGAAAAAGGAACGAAAGCTCGTTCCTCGTTCCTTCTGATTTTTGGAACGCGTTCCCGTTACAAGTTACATCTGTGAAAAAGGAACTCGTTCCCGTTACAGTTTAAAAAATGGAACGTATTGTTACGTATACGTTACATTTGTATTTTGCTAATTGCTATATTTAGTTAGATCAAGCATATTTGTTTTATCTATCCCATTAGTAGTCAACATACGAGTTTGCATGTCGTTATGGAAGGGCAACAGGAGAAGACAACAAGCGGAAGCAGGGTTTCATTTGTTGATATATTCAAGTTAAAAATATCAGCTTTTAACCATATTCATGTTTGTAGTGGACGATTCAGACGAGCCGAATGCACTTTTACCCAACATTGTACGAGCGTTTTGCGACAACCTCACACGGTTCAATTGAAGAAAGTCCCTTGTTCGAACTTAACAACAGTTGCTTCTCGATGTTGCTGTTTGGAAGGTCAGTCTTAAAAACTACAAATACTTCTTTGTAAAGTTGGCTTTGTAGTTCATTTTAAAGGCGGGGGACAAGAGAAGAAATAAAGGTTATTTTTTTTTGTATATATTTTAAGTGACCAATGTTCGCGATACAAGGGTGCGTTCGATGTCTGGCAGTCTGTGATCTTGTTGTATCTGTAGGTCTCGTCATGGAAGTTCAGTAATGGCTGTAGTCGGCCTTTGATTTCTGGGTGTATGAGGATTCGTGGAACCAAAAAAAGTAGCTGAGTTTGAAACAACGCTCTTTCTTTATCTTTTCCTACGACTAAAAGCCTTGCTTTTTGTACCATAGTTTCGGGCACTCAAAAAAGAATCAATGTCCATTAGCTCTCCTGCACCCGAAACTGTTAGCAAGCGAGGACCACACAAAATAATCCATAATATTAGTAGCCAAAAAGGTAACGAGATCCTGCATTTCGTAAAAATATTGTTTTTGTACTTTCAAAATTTCCCTGTTCGAAATAAAATAAAAATTACTCCACTGGACGAAAAAAAGGAACGCCGTTACTCTTTCCGTTCCAGTAGAAATGTAACGCGTTGCCGTTCCAGTTCCAGCGATGCAAAATGGAACGGCGGCGTTCCTTCGTTCCTCCTAAAAGGAACGCGTTCCAGGAACGCCGTTCCTTGGAACGCCGTTCCGTACAACACTGGTTTGAGCCCTAAATACTAAACACCTCAATTACTTTGTTGTTTGTGTTGCTTGACTGTTCAACTCAGTAATTAATTTAAAAAAGGGTAGTTAGACAACTTCCAATCAATTGGAGCAATTGCTGAAATAAAAACACTATATTCTCGGGAGAGTTTTCGAGTTGCGACTCGCAAAAAATGTTTTTAGAAGCAGCGAAATTGTTTTTTCTCGTAATATGAATTTTACGGGTATTCTTTCGGTTACTGTCTGATGCAATTTGTGCCCAAGTAATCGTGCCACTCGACATCAAGGGGGCCATCTCTCTAACTCAACATCATGATGAATTTATGCAAGTCGGCAAAGACACGTATTGTATAAATAAGGTTGTAGACCTGGTCAAACAAGTTCATAGGAACACGGAGTCATCATTTTAAACTTTTAAAGGGAAGTTTGAGTCCCTACGGAGCTGCTCAGTGTGTGCGACACTTCTCGACATTTTCCCCGAACGTTCATTGCGTTGCGCTTTGTACCCCATGAGGGATGGACTATATCCGTAGCAGCCTCTAATCCACATTCGCATCTGCTTCATTTTCATCCAGTAAAACTGAATTTCCTAATCATCGAATCTACCGGTACAAAGACCTTCAAAGATGTATCATAAAATAAACGACATTTGTATTTCATAAGGTGGGGAAATATACACATTGCCGTCATTGTCGTTACCACCATGATGACGATGGTATACATGGGTTGCACGTGACGTCATATCCTTCCTCCTTTCTGGTGGCCAAAACCTGCTGTTATACTTCGTTTCACCTTATGTGCGAGCGAAGGCAAAGCTGGAAGCGCGAGCACGAAAGCTCCGTGCCTTCAGGCTTTGCTCGAGCGCGCGAGCTGGGCAGAAACGCAAAAAGCGCTGGTCTCGCGCTTCTAGCTTTGGCTTCGCTCGCAGATAAAGTGAAACGAAGTATAATGAAGCTGTGCTCACTCGTTTCCGCTCGCTCGCGACGCTCGTGTACTGCTCGTAGAATATGCACAGTAAAGGCTACGCTCGAGGAAGTTCGGCCACCAGAAAGGAGGACCAAATTACGTCAGTGCAACCTATGTATAAGTCAGCATTATCATTATCATTAGGAGCCTCAGGAACAGCCATAGCCGGCGAGCCAATTAAACAGCGTCAAACGTGCAACGTCACTACGCTCATCACCTTTTCTGAGGGTGTGTTTTTGGCTTCTAATCCAACCAAACGCATAAAGTGTTCCGCGACGTTGCGGCTTTAGACCGCCATTGTGCAGGGATTCCACAACTGCCAACAGATGGCGGTCTATGCTCGCGTCAACTAGAGTTCCTGTATAGACCTTTCCAATGTTTACAAAATCACAGTCCAGCGTGCGATCTTCACAGCCCAGCACGTGCGTGTTCGTCGCTTCGGAAAGCGAGCAAAGCACGCGCCATACGCACGAACGGCGACGTGAGCGATCGAAAGCGTCGCTGCGGTTGGCCCACCACAATTGGCCGAATGCTGACTATGACGTCAGCAAAGGATGTCTCATCGACGGAAATAAGAGGAATGTTAGAACTTCAATTTTGACGGTGTTGGCAGTGTTGCTTTGAGAGTGCTATGATTTCAGGCTTCCACAATGCCCATTACAAACACCACCGAACTTGTTGTTCACAAGGTAATGACGTCACGAAAGGTAACCGAACGAGGGCGCCACCGAAACATCTCGCCGCTAATAGGCTCCCTACGGGAGCCAGAGTTGCGCGTTTCATTCCACATGCCGCGTGCCGTCCTCGCCGCTATTCGCCGAGATCCGATCACGTGAGGAGCCGGATCAAGTGCCGTGCAGCAAAGTAGACGTTGCACGCGCCCCGGCGTATACGTTCCCCTGCTTTTGAGCGCGCCGCGCTCCTCGAACGCGCGGCGCCGCTATTCGCCGAATTCAGTCACGTGAGGAGCTGGATCCACATGCCATGCATGAACGCGCAACTCTGGCTCCCGTAGGGAGCCTATAGACCTTTCCTTTAACGACGCCGCCATCTTGAGAATTGCGGCTCCGACGACGCCATCTAGTGGCTTAGAAAAAGAAATACCGGCTAGTCCTGGCAGCACAGCTATCTGGGTAGGCAACGGTGTGGGTATGGGGGGAACTTGGCTAGACTTGGCTATGGTGGGCTGCAATAACTTGGTTGGAGCTTGTCCGGTTGGATCCAGCTGGCTACTTCCAGACCATCACCTTGCCTCCTCGAGAGAACGACGACGAAGACGGTGGGGTGTTTTGATTGAGTTTACACAGCTAAGTTTATATGAGCAGTTTAATGTAGTCTATGCAGGTAAGCTCTCGGCATTTGATAGCTCCATCTTGAGTGGTGGCATGTAGACTTTTTCATACCTTTCACATACCATGGGGCTTGCAGTGATACCATGGGGCTTGCAAAAAAGTTTTACGTTATATCGCGGGTGTCTCATATACAGAGCATACAGAACCATTATTTTCTAGATATGAAATACTTCCCGTAGAACGCGTATATAATTATCGTTTGCTCTGTACCCTTCGTTTCTCATCGCCAACATTCATAGATTTTTTGTATTTTATTTCTGAACTTGAGAAACGTGAAAGTAATATAAACACACGCCGCGTAGACAATTGGCTTCTTCCTCGGTGCCGCACAAATTACAACCTCCAGTCATTGCATTACAAAGTACCGTACATCTTAAATAAATGTTTCACGAACAACATAAACATCTACACAATTGGCAAAAAAGACTTACGTACGTACTGTTTCAACTATTCATAACTAATATTGTTCTTCTGCTACTTCAATGTTATGTAACCTTGTTTTATTTTTCTTATTATCCTGGTAAAGTGTTTTATATGTTTGTTGTCCGAGCTGCTGCCATGTATATATAAGGGGAACCCAGACCCAGTCAAGCTGCTCTTAGCAGCTTTTTGTCTGGGGACCCCTCCAGTACTTCTGGAAAAATAAAGTTTATTGCATTGTATTGTATTGTAACCTAATGGACCACCTGCACCAGGAATTCAAATCGGTCCTCTTGTCGTAGACGAAGTGGTCGTGAGCTTAAACGTGACGTTGAGTCTGATACGAATCTCTCGCGATTCAAGCTCGCAAGCCACTGACTCCATAAATAAGGATTCTTGGGGAAAATGCGAAGCTCGATAACATTGCAGCCACACTCGCGCTGCAGCTTCTTGTGCTCATGGCACACTTTCTGCTATTGCTCTTATGATTTTTAAAATTATTTATCCATCCGACGACCACGCAGTGGTAGCCAGACAACCGTAGATTTTCGGAAATTGCAGCACGGTAAAAAGGAGCACTCGGAACTACCTCATGCACGACGTCCGTTTTTAAGCCTTTTCGCCCATACCCTTGGCGGTTGCATACCCTGTTTCAGCGGGCAATCCAAAAATGCACCAGGTCGAGGGTACGTCAGTTACTGGCTGGTTTGAGGTTATGCGAAAAAGGTCTATACAGGAACTCTAGCGTCAATTATTCTGTGCTACATTGTCAAGGCAAGAGTGCCTTCATGTGCCCTTTGCTTAGGGTGATGACATCAGGCCCTTTTGTTCCAAACGCATATGTTTCGTTTTTGTTCTCAAGCGCGTGAAAGAGCGTGTCCCTGCACGCGCTCGTGCGCGCTGATTGTGCTACGGCGATATACATTGTATCCTTGACGATTTCTTTGTATTTTCCCTGTGAGCGCGGGCTGTCGGCATCTGGTGCTACAAAGGGTGCAGGAGGCATTACTCCAAACAGAAGGACATTGAGGCACCCTTTACTTCGTCTCACCCTAGCATGGACTATCCGCGAAGGCTGTGCTAGCGCGAGCGGCCAGCCTTTACTGCCCTGACTAGAGCACTTGCTGCACGAGCGCTCGTGCAGCCGCCACGGCTTCATTCAAAGCGACTAGCTCGCGCTTTTAGCACGCGCGGCTAACAATAGTCCATACTAAGGTGAGACGAAGTATAGTCGAAGTCAGTGTAGCTTTCGCAGCGCTACAACGCTCTCAAATTGTCGGAGCATGTGCGAATGTAAGAGGAAGTCACGCGCTCGTGCATTCCCGGCAGCGCGAGCTAGGCTGCAACACTGTGGAAGGTATACGCTAGCCTTGACTAAGCCTTGACTAGAGTGCCTCAATGTCCTTTTGTTTAGGGTGATGCCATCGTTTGTAGTACCCGAAACCTACCGCCGAATTCAGAAACCTCACTCAAACTACACTCAAACTTAAGGGCCCCTCCACTTCCTCGAGGAAGGCGCGAGGGCCGGCGCTGGCCAATCGCGACGGCGGGTCCGTCCTCGCGATTGGCCAGCGCCGGCCCTCGCGCCTTCCTCGAGGAAGTGGAGGGGCCCTTAAGTTTGAGTGTAGTTTGAGTGAGGTTTCTGAATTCGGCGGCTATACTTCGTCTCACCTTAGCATGGACTAACTGCGAAAGCTGTGCAAGCGCGAGCGGATAGCCTTGACTGCCTTGACTGGAGCACTCGCTGCACGAGCGCCCGTGCAGCCGCCGAGGATGTCATCCGAAGCAACTATAGCTCGTGCTTTTAGCATGCGCGGCTAACAATAGTCCATGCTTAGGTGAGACGAAGTATAGCACAAAATTAGCGCGCGCCTCGGGCAAAAAAAAAAAAAAAATTGCGATACGAAAAAAATTTCTACTTGCGCTGTTCCTGTTTGCGCACCCCCATCGGAAAGTGGCGCTTCGTTATTTCTTCACGACGGCGTCGCGTGGATGGAGCAGTTCGCAATCTTATCGTGGTGCGCGGGGTATACGCAGGAGGACCTTGATCAGATCTGTTCACCGGGAGCGGAAGATTGTAGGACTCCCCTTTGACGGCGCGCTCTGCTTTCGCCATCTGGGATCCGCAGGGTGTTGTTTCACCTGCGACATATACGCTCATACCGCTGCGGGTTTTTGCGGTTGGGTTCGTGGCCGCGTCTCGCTGTACGATTTGTTTCGAAAGACGTATTATGTTCACTTCAATTGTACTTTCACCTTGACGCGGAAAAGCGAGCGATGAATATACAGACGAGAAAATCCCAATGACAACTGCCGGCTGTACCGCGCACTTAAAACAATGGTCTGCTTTTAATGCGAAAATAGAGAGTTTTAGAATAGCGTAAAGACCCTTGCGTCAGCACTGCGTACAACGCACGCTAGCTGTCGACGTAATGTCACGGAGCGCGTTGAACGCGCACTTTTAGTATAGTGGAAGGCAAACGCATACGTAACGATACGCAAAGACTTGCAGCGCCATCTAGATGCGCTCTTACGAACTGCCTCAAACAATCCAAGGCGGGTATTCGGTAAAGCCAATTTAACACCGCGAATCTCTTCTCTTTGCTCCGAAGTGCGTGAACCACTTTCCAGTTTCCTGTTGTGAACGTGTTTTGCCTTTTTTTTTTTTTTAGGGCTGTGCGACCAGCAGTTCGATCTATGGTTCGCTCCAGTGTGTTGTGGAATCCCTACTATCTTATGTTGGCCTCGTCATTTGCTTGGAAGTATGCAAGCAATACGTCGCACCGCTCGCGTACCGACCGCAGAAAAAGCACCTTTTTGAGTTCGACGGCGTCACCAGCGTTCTTGGCTACCGACACCCATCTTTGTGGGCGCTCGAAAGGGTTCGTCGCGTTGATTTCTTTGAGGAGGTTGTGGGTCGCCTGTCAATACCGCCCCATCAGGCCGAGTTCCACTCGCTCCGAGGAAGTCACACGGGGAAGCGCTACCATTGGGAAAAGGTTTTATCTGTACTTAAGTTCAGAGTCAGA
Source organism: Ixodes persulcatus (assembly GCA_013358835.2). Lineage (NCBI taxonomy): Eukaryota > Metazoa > Arthropoda > Arachnida > Ixodida > Ixodidae > Ixodes > Ixodes persulcatus. The sequence goes on from JABSTQ010010475.1 coordinate 13,429, forward strand.
TGAAGAGGAGGGCCAAGGCTGTATAGTGGTCTGGGTCTTCAGTTGGAGGCCTTGCTCGGCACCGGCTCTTTCGTCTGTCTCCAGCTCCAAACGCCGCGTGTCCTCGCCCGCCACGAGCCTCGCCCTTTTTCTCTTCTTCTTTCTCTTTCTTCCACAAGGTTGAGGTTATCTCCAATGGTGAAGCGAACCCGTACAACGCGCGTAGCACTTCCACTGGTTTGCCTCACCGCCGCCATTTTCCAAACTGGAGTAGTCTCGCGCTTTTCCGTGCGCGACGAGAGCAACGAGAATGGTACGCAGGGGACCGCTACGTACGCTCGCAAAAAGCGATAGCGAGCGTACGTACGCATAGCTCGCCGCAGTACGTACGTATGGCTCATGCGCAGTATGGAGGACGCAGCGTTAACGCTAACGTAGGGGGCTTACGTTTGCTGCTATACGTATTACTAAAACTTTCTAATAATAGGGAGTTGTAGTAGACCGCGTCCACCGTCGCGCTAAGCTTACCGAAGCTTACCGCGACCGGAAACGACCGCGTGCCGTTAGCCTTGGCTGCAGAATTTCGGGTCTCGTTTCCGGGCGCGGTAAGCATAGCGAGATAGCGGAGGTGGTCTACTACAACTCCCTAATAACCATCCCAAGGAGCGGAACCGGCAACGTCTGTAACCGCAAAAAAAAAAAAAAAAAAAAAAAAAAACGGGAAAGAAATTTTTATTTTATTATTGGCTGAGCAAAACGGCTCCTAGATGGTCATTGGCGGCTGCTTCACGAGAGCGCGAGCTCGGCCGCTGCTCTCGAGTTAGGCGTTGACAGAGGGGGCGGGGGGGGGGGGGGGGGGGGAGAGGGGGAGGAGGGAGGGGCTTTCGGTTGCTTTTGGGCCGGCTTGCTAGAACAACGTCTCAGCTGAGACTCGGTCATAGCCTTGACAAAGCCTGGCAGATCGCCACGAGAAGCTGCCGCCGAAATGTAAAAGGTGGAGGGGCAGACAGCGGATGAGAGGTGAGCCACGTAACTGGCGCCCCACTACGGCGAGACGCTGCGGCGAGACGCGAGGACTCGAAAGTGTTTTTCGGGTCCTCGCCGCTGCAAGAGCTGTGCGCTGACGTCCAGGTTCCCCGAGAAAGGGCTCTATGATGCTCTGTGCTACCAGATCCTCGCGCTCCGAATCTGCGACCGGACACTCTATGGCTCCGTCGTCGAACTGCTAGGCTTTGTGAGTATAGAAGAGGCTATGACTCGGTAAAAGAAAGCACTGCAAAGGCTTGGGCGCGCCAGCGTCTTGAGACGCGGCGAGAATCCCGCTCAGCTCGGGCGCTGGCTTTGGCAGTGCTTTTTTTCCCCCCCCAGTCTCAGCTGAGACGCTGTTTCTAGCAAGTCGGCCCTGCTCCTCTTGGCGCCGAGGAACATAGCGTCGCCTGAGGCATCTACATTGTCGGCGGCCACAACCTCGGCAGTAGCGAAACGTGGCCCTCCACGCCAGTACACCGCAGACGAACTAAGGGAGCGGAAGAACGACATTCATGCTTTCACATTCGCAACTCCTAAGAAGTGCTTGGGTGTCCTCGGAATTTTTATATTTTTCTCTTATGTGAGTGAAACGCCTGGACTTATTGAAAAAGACTATCAACTGAGGCCTCTTCGAAGATGTCCTGACCAAAAAGTCTTGACCAAAAACTTTGCAAAGGGGGGGGGGGGGGGGGGGGGGGGGGTGTATTTATGCCCTTTTGAGTTGGGAAAAATGTTAAACTCGCTCTCCTTAGCAGATTGTATAAATTTGCTCTTTATATCCGCACGCTCACCCCCGCGAGCCCTGTATGGCCCAAGAGAAATATGGAACCCCTGGGAATCGGTGGCCGAGTGGGCTAACGCGTTTCAGCTCGGAGCGTGGAGCGAAAGCTTGCGCTGGGAACCTCCTGGGTTCGATACCCCACCGCCCCCGCCCGTTTCGATCTGGATGAGTCTCGTACCGGCACGCGTTCGTGTAATCACTACTGCGTGATGCACGTTACAAACCCCAGGTTAGCGGTTGTACTGCACTGGCTAAATGTTTCATCTACAGCTAAGTGAGGTCACCCATTGAGGCGCACCATCATCAAGGCTGTAAAAACATACAAAGCAAGACAAATTTTGTGGAACCATCTTTCCCCTATCGCACTAAACCTTGTAAACTCTTTTCACACAAAAATAAAAAAGAAAAAAAAGAACCCGATTGACATTTATTTGTCCGAGTCGTGGGAAATTTCTCATATTGTGAGGAAAATTATAGCTGCGAGGGACACAGCAAAACTAAACTTGAGCATACGTAAAATATGGAAAACGATTTTTATTTTATATTTTATTTACACGATTGAAAATCTCTTTTCGAGCGACGTTTATGGAAAATTTCTCACGATTCGGTAACACAACTTGACACTCAAACAACGTGAAGGGTTTTTCGGAGCGAAGACAGCTAACTAAACTAATGAAAACATAAAATAATAAAAAAAATATGTTTTAGGGTCAAGTTAGTTGGCTGAACGGTAGGAGCATGGCGCTCGATGTTAGCTCCACCAAGGAAAACGCACGTCCGGAGTGACTCACTCCACCTTTTTATCTACCGATACTGGCGCACGATAATGACCCCTGAAGCGCCTCCAACGGCATCCGATCCTGCTGACACCTTTAGCCGCGCGTATTGATTACCCGATGACCCAGTTTCCTTCATTGGCCGTATACTTCTTTTTTTTTTTTTCCCCTGTGCGTGTGTTTGTGTTTTATCGTGCGGCGTGTCTCCCCGGCCTTGAAGCGCCGACTGGTTCCCGGTCTCAAAACCAGGCGACCCGTGGACGAGTGTGTCTCGCCTGACTTGGTACTCCGCCTGGCAGCATCTTCCCTCAGGAAGGAGCCCGAACAATGGCGGGGGCTCATCTGCATCACTGAGCATGAGGATGCGCTCCTCCTCGCGGAAGGGGTTGTTCCGGAGCAAAGATGCAGAGGTTCGCATTTTTTTTTTCTTTTTGAAAATGTGGATTGTTCATTAGACAAGATTACCGTGGAGCTGTTTTGATCGTTTACCGCGGAAGTGCTTAAATTATTAAATTTAGGAAGTACGCAGCTAGATTTTGGATGGGTTAACCCAATCACTCTATAATTTTGCTTTGAATCTGAGGGAGATTTAATAAAAATGAGTTTTTGTTTGTGGAAGACATGTTTTATCTATCTCCAGTTATATTTCTATATATGTAGATATATATATAACTGGATATAGATAAAACATGTCTTCCACAAACAAAAACTCATTTTTATTAAATCTCCCTCAGATTCAAATATATATATATATATATATATATATATATATATACATACGGATATAACATATATTACATTATATCTTAATAGTATATATTATACTATATAAGTCTCATTATTATATTATATATGCGCGGTGACAGATAAGTTTTGCCTCCTAGGTTCTAACATTTTCATTCGGTGATGGAATTGAAAGATTTTACGTTCACATGAAAGTGCGGAATTTCCTCTTTCCCAGGAGCACGTAACTTTTCAACATAGTCCCCACCGGCGGCGCTGCACTTCCGCTACCGGTGCACAAATCTCCGCATGCCGTCGTAGATGATTGAGGACGGCTCTTGACGAGAGCACAGTTCCAAGACTCATTCCGCTTACAAGCCCGGACCTCGCGCCATCGGCCTTTTGGCGGTTATGCAAGATAAAGGAACACCACCTGAAGGGTGCACGGTATGCGTCCGACGATGCGTGATTACCGATGCACTGCACCGTTGAAGTCGTAAACAGCCGCCCTCAATCATCTACGACGGATTGCGGGGAGTAGAGTGCGCCGGTAGAGGGAAGTGCATCGCCGCCAATAGGAACTCTACTGAAAAAAGTTATGTGCTTCCTGGGAAAGAGGCGACTCCGAACTTTAATTCGAATGTGACATCTTTCAATTGAATGACTAAATAAAAAAGTTACAGCCTATAGGAGGCAAGAGTTATTGATCACCCCGTTAGACTTGTACGTAACGAGTTACAAGTAACTGATTCCTTGTAATAAATTACGTTTTATTGTAACTTTCAACGCTTCAGTTGCCGTTTTTTCTGCGGTAACGTTCGCCGTTATTCTGATACTATTTTTCTGTATACAAGTAATCAGTTATATGTTTCCGAAAGAGCTAAAATTTTTGAGTTGCGTTTCTTACGTAAAATGTCGCTCTGTCTGCCCGCGCGTCACTCGTCTATGTTGCACCAAAGTTGGCTCAACTTCTATGTTGCACCAACACTGCACCGACGTCGCCAAGAGCTTTAGCGTCTTCTGGCCGACGAGCTCAGTCGTCGTTGCTATGATTACGCGACGGCCACCGTCTCTGCGGGCGCTTCGGAAAATCCATCCACGGACGATTTTTTCTGCTTTTCGCTGTCGCCACCTGGAAAGCTTTCGATGAGCGGTCGCAACAGCGAAACGCTTCGCTTCCTAGAGGGCTCGAAAGCGCCCGTCGAAGTACTGTGTAACCACGAAATTGTTCGCAAGGCGTGTGTGCACTATACAACATAGCTCTTCCCTCAAACGCATCCTTCGAAAGGGTATCTTCACCAGGAAACGTAGGAAGATGACTGGCGAGAACTTCGAACGACAACTGCTATTAAAGCATAACAAGGTGTGAATGACAAAAATAAATGTAACCGCTTTGAACATATGTAGGCATTTTTATTTAGTAAGAAAAAGTTTAAAAGGGAACGTAAAAAGTAATGACCCAATTGTATCAAACTTTGTATCATCGCTTCCCCCCTATGTAATGCCCGTCAGGGCCTTCGGGGTAAATAAATAAATAAATAATCACTTTTTTTTGTATTTTTATTACTATTGTGTTGCAGTAATTGATCACAGTTATCAGTTACATTTTTCAATAAAGTAATTGTAACTATAATACGTTTTTTTTTTTTTCAGTAACGCGTACAAAACTGCCTCTAGTATAATATAGTTGTGCAAATGTAATGTATTTTGTTTGTTGTTCGATAATCATGCGATTCTAGAATTTACCAGAGAGAATATATTGTATGTTACAAATGAACCCCGCGAATTTGCTATGGTCCCGTTCGGTCTGAGGCACGGCATCACTATGCGTTGCTCGTCGAGTCTTCAAACTATTACAGCATCCTTCTTGTTCGTAAAGCTCAGGATCATCGGAGTGCTAGACATCAGACCACTGAAATATACCTAGAACTCCTTGCTGTAGAATATTTGTCTCGCACATGCAAAGATGAAACCTTTCCTTGGCAGGTCGCGGACAGAACCGAAAAAACCGCCGCTAAGCGCTTCTTTCGAAAACACCACGAGTCGTGTCGTCGCTCTGTGTGTTCAGCCATCGTACGGAACGAAAACAAGAAGTTATGGCCATTTAGAGGAAACGCACGGGGGTGAAAAGGCGAGGGGGGAGGCGACTTTTATGGACAGTAACGATGAGGCGACCTTGTTGACACAGCGCGCATACCTCTCGTCTTGCTCGATAGGCGGGTCGCAGTCGTCCCGGCACATTCCATCGCGTCTTAATGAAGTGTTGTTGACGCGAACTTTACGCGATTACGGGACCCGATAAGTTATCGATATAGCCCCCTTACGATTCCCAGATTCCCCGGATCCCCGCTGCAATTACTTCTCCGCGGATCGTGTTCAGAATCAGACCCAGTGTCTAATTTGTGCAAAGTATACCGTGTATATCTTGTATCGTATAGAATTACATAAATGTGTGTTTTAAACAAAGATTCGCCGGTTTATTATTTGTTCTTTTTCCAGAGACCCGCAGGCTGTGACCCAACTGCTGCCGCATATGTAAAGCCCAGCTGACACTGCTCGTACGTCATTCCCTTGAGACACGGAGTTTCTCCGCAGACATGATGACAGAATTATCTGCGGAGACTTCTCAAGCATCATAGAATACATCATACAATAGACAGTCATGCAAACACTGTCTGAAGTGTGTCATTTTTCTTCTTGTATGATGGTCTTGTCAAATTAGTAATACTAAAACTGTCTGCAGAAATGTTCGACACATTTAAATGTAAGAAGCAAAGATGCTTCTAAAATGCTGGAGGTGTGTCAGCAGCTCACTTTCTCATCGTGTCTTCATCGAATACCATCTATTTTGTATAATGTCTGGTGCGGCTTGAGAGCAGGCTATAGCCAGAAATTAGACGCAGCGGACGGCCAAAGATTTTGCCCCTATCGAAATAAAGAAACCGAATGAACAATTCAATGGCTGCCGCAGTCTCGAACTGTCTGTTTCTCAGAACGTTTATTTTACTTCCCCTTTTTTAACATAAAAATATAAAGACATCAACATATTGGTAATAATAGTAATTGAGCAATGGTATTGTGACTACTTCGATTCCCAAACGCTGACACGAAGCTCACAACAAAACAAAAAGCGTTTCTCTAACGGCCCCTTTTCCGTATACTTCGGCACGCTACAGCGCAGGACCACACGCACGCATATGGACGCGGCTATAGCTTTTTCCAAACAATCTCACGCTTGCAGCGAAACGACAACTCCATAACGCGTAACGACGAGAAATCCGTTTCACCGCACCGCCGGCGAACCGCGATCGCGTCAAATATCTATCAGCATTTCACAGCGTCCCATTTGCGTATTCTAACGGCCGGTCGGAGCCCGTGGGAAACCTCGCGCTGCGGTGGTGGAAGAGGGAAAAAAAAGGGTTAAGTGTTCCAGCACGGCCACCCGAACACCGAGGACCCCTTCATGCCGACCACAGTTGTGTACGTATACACGCTCCATCGGCCTCAATGTCCGATCCATCCATGAGGCCATTTTTTTCTCCCACACCGCATACATATATCCGTGCGTCGTACACGTGGTGGATCGTTTAGTTTCACCACTTAGTGACGCAACCGTTGAGACAATAGCATCTTAGGCTCACTCTTGACGCAAGCGGCGGCGGCGGCGGCAGCGGATACCGGACGAGATCATCACTCTATAGCCTCCCCGCTCCTCGGACTCGAAAAACAATAACCGAGACAGCGGTAAACAATTGCGGCGGCATCAACGAGATGATGATGTCGATGTTGCGCAAACTTCCGCTATCCGAGAAGAAGTGTCTAGAGTGAAAACCGTAGTCGAAGATAAGATTGTGGCTGGGAAGGGCAGTGGAATCGTCTGGAGGCTCGATAAGATTCAATGTTGGTCGGGTATATTGAGGGCAAAGCAAGGGTTTCGCGGGAACAGATCATTCCAAGAATTGTCTTCTGCGCGCTTCCATCTTTGCCTATTGGGCTGTGTAAAAAGTTCTAAGAGCTTGCGTACTAGCTCTCCTCTCTGGATATCATACACGGCTCATACGTTCACGGCTCAGTGACTGGGGAGTTATCCCCCGGAAGATAAGCACTGGAGGGTGTAGATCTGGGCTTCGTTCGATCTGATGGACTCTGTATAAGAGAAGGTCACAGCGCGGCTCGTGCGGGGGTGCGCCGTAGATGCTGGGAGACATGTCCCGGAAGGGCTTTGAAGAATGAAAGCTACAAGAAACATGAAAGAACAGGTTGAGGTAGCAAAGATCGACGCCATTACTGTGGTCTGATGAACCTGGGTCGCTGGGCCACTTTCGAAATGAAGCGAGTGCTTGGCGCCATCGTGGGCTCACACTTTTCCGTTTCTGTACGGGCGGGCGATGTGAACCCGCGTTTGTTTTTCTTCGCACCAAGTTTATATTTAAAAAAAAAATGTGAGCTTTTTGTTTCTCGTAGATTACCCTGGAACCTTAAATTTTAGCATTATAGCTACACAATAAATTTCGAAGAAGTAAACTTTTAAGCTTCGTGTGCTGTGTAAAACTGTCCTAAGAGCTTGCGCAGGAGCTATCTTCTGCGGAATAACATACATTGCTCATGCTTCCCAGCTCAGTGACAGCAGTTATCGTGCGGAAAAACTCGCTGTTCAGACGAATATTAGAGGTTCACGTAAAAGCGCGAAATTGAGAGAATAAAACCTGCGTCGATAAAATTTGCTCAGTCTCATGATTGAACAATAAATAACGTTGTTTTCCCGCTCATCTGAAGGAGTTTTTAAGCAAATGTGCAACTTCCTGATAAGAAAGCCTAATTAACAGATCAGTGTGCAATCTACGTCGGGGAAACGGTAGTAAAACAATTGCGGTGGCTTAGCTCGGCTATGCCAGGATATACGTAGCCTGAGCTTATGCGCACAAAATGAGAGGCGCTATCAAGCGGCTCCGGTGCAGCGTCAGACTTGGCTACTGCGCAACGGACGCGCACAGCTGGGCACGCGGCGGCGCCAGTGCGTCTGCCGCGGCTCTGACGTCACTCTTCTGGAATGCGCAGACCGGCGAGGCGCGCGCGGCGGCGGCGGCTCCGGAGCGCCAGTTGTGCGCCGTGTGACGTCAATGCTCCTCGCGCATGCGCAGCACGGCTCTTTGGGAGCCACGCGAAACTTCTCAACCTCGGCCAGTGTAGCTCACGCTACAAAAAACGCTTAAGCGTGGCAAGATTACCTTCACTTCAGATGCCTGTCAAGGAAGGTGTCCGGAAACATCCGAGGTTGCCAGATTTTTTTTTTTCTTACACTCTAGCTTGTTTGTGCGTTATCTGCCGCGCGCTCTCCGAGATTGCAGGCATATGCTTCAGACACCACCGGTTCCAACCAGACCGCGCCTCGCGTTATCAAAGCGACGTTGCATTGCCGCGAAGCCGTCACAATAGGTTACGCGCCGGCGAGGCCGTTTGAGCCGAGGGTCGATACTATGGGCGCTAACGCGCAGGGGCTGGGTGGGCGCAGGCTCGCGGTTGAACGCTCCTCGGCGCGCCGATAGGAGCTGATTGCAGTCGACACTCGAATGGTATACGTCCGAAAGCGCCGACGCTCGCGTGTTTTGATGTTTGCCCAACGCTCGTGTATACACAGGAAATCATTGCTTTGGGGCGATCGGCGAGCTGGTAAACGATGCTACTCTAGGCTTCAAGGTTCGAGGGCCAATTAATCATTCGATCGCGCGGTGTAAAGATGAAAGTCAACCTACTATGTCGAGTCGACGTATACGGTTTAGTAAGTTGTTGGCTGAACAGCACGGTGAACCATGTCAAATAGCCCCACCCAGTTTCATGCTTAGTTTTTAACAAGCTGATGGGACCATACTTTAAGTCCAGAGGCAGTCGACGCTACAAGCTGATGGGACCAACCAGACGCCGTCAAAAGCGCACCATCATGGTGTTCGCCATGTTGATCTGTACGTGTACTGAATCAATTATAAAAAAAAGGCCCAATGACTTGCGCTTTTGACGGTTTCATTAGCTCGTAGTGTTGGCTGCGTCTGGACTTGAGCTGAAACGAAGCATATATCTCTTATATAGATCAACTCAACTTGCTGACGTCATGCGACCGCGGTGGCGCTGCTGTCGGTACTGCGCATGCGCAAACGCTTCGCTCCTCCCAAACTCGGCTTCTGCTCACGCGCAGTGCCCACACCTGGTGCGGGCAAAGCGGGCTTGTTTGTAAACAGTGGTGGTGTTGTTGTTTGGGGGTTCTATAGTGTGTTGGTGTATATACTCAGTGACAGCTTAAGAAACAGAAAACGCGGCTTGTGTTTCTTCACGCTTGCTTGCTTCGAGATTGGATTTTTTAGCGTTCTTGTCAATCCATGCCGCAATCTGATTCATTATGAGACGGATCTGGACTCGTCATTGACTGGATTTCTCAAGCTGTCGGTGATTAAACATCGTCATCGAGTCGACGAGTGTGTCGGTACGTCGACAGCATCGTGGTTCGATGTTCTGCGTTGTTAGTAGATAATGCCTTGGGCGTCAATTAAAATGTTTAACCAGCCGCCACCCTTTAATCGATTAATTAATCTATTAATCGGTCTCGTTCATTTCCATGTATAATAATTTAAAAAAATCAAAATTATTATCTTTTTGTTTTGCTTTGCTGAATTTGCGACAAACTGCGCAATAGAGAATTTCGATTATGAATCAATATCGATGTGTAGTTGAGAAAAGTTCAAAGACACTCAATTTCACAGATTCTTATTTCAGCAGCATGAGGCAAATAGAGGTTCGTTGATATTCTCCGGCAAGAGCGACCTCCTTTGGTTGTTCGCCATAGTCTCTGCTAAACTATACGGACATCCGCACGGCACTGAAGTGGCCGGGACGCGTGTAACCTTCTGCGCTTGTCCACAGTTACGAATCTTGCCTCTAAAGTTCACTTTAGGTTAAAATTTGACCTTAACGTTTGCCCTTAGTACAGGTGTACTCGTCCACATCTGTGTGCTGAAAGGGGCGATGCAACGATTTTTGTATTTTGCGCAAATACCGCTTAGAACGGATCCCTGACGTTAATGACCTGTGAAATACCCGTTGGTTTTTCACCACACGCAATCGAAGTCGCAGAAACAAAATAAAGAAAAACGAGCAGAGTTCACCCCCTCAACTCGCAGCCAGAACAAGCGGCCACGTGATCTGGATGTTGATCATAGCCACGCGCTGGGGTTGGCAAGGCACAGGACACGCGCTGAGTTTCAGACATTGTTATGGTTTGGCTGTTGTCGTCATTGCAGCGATTGGACACGGGCCCCCTGCCCGAATGCTTCTCGTATAGTAATTATCACGAGCCCAAATCGAGTGTCCACGCCATGCTCGGGTCCAATCTATGAGCCGCATTCAAATATCGTCACTGGGCGCTACTGCTACCGCCCAGCTACGTCATCAGGTTTTGCGAAGGAGAGATTGAATGAAAACACTCGGTTTTATCCTCGAAATTACAGCGCAACAAAGGAGTTTCTTGGTCGGTGGCGTTGCGCGCGAGTATCCTTGAGTCCCACTAGTGACAGTAAGCTCGCGTAAAGTGAAAAACGTTCCAATCCAATATCGTTGCACCGCCCCTTGAAAGCGTTCAATGTTTTCTATATTTTTGTTCGCCGAAATTTTACCGATTAATCGGTTAAAAAAAAATTAATTGCGATTAAAGTTTTATAATACATGAATCGGTAGGATAATGGAGGGATCAATTGACCTACCTTAAGAATGCCGCCATCTCAAAGCCGCCAGAAGGAAAATGTCGGAGCTGGCGAAAATGGTGATCAAACTCAGCCGTATTTTTTTTTTTTTTTAATTTTCATTTTTAAGATAAGCTGTGTGCGCCAGAGAAAAAGAGTGTAGAAAGTGGGGTGAGGAGAGATATTGCGAGTATTTTTTTTTAAGAAGTTTCCTCTGTCCTGCAGTAGTCTCACCACTTGATGATGGATCTAGGTGGTTGCATGTTTCGTTCGTGGTAAGCTTTCCCATCAAAACCAAAAAACCGGCGTAATCTTCTACATATGTGATCATGTGATGTATACTACACGCAGCTTCCATGAGATGGCGCCGCAGTGTGACACAAGATAAATCCACAGAGAGCGAGACACAGACAAAGCGAGCGCCACAATACCCCTGTTTTATCACAAAAAAAAAAAAAAAAAAAAACTACGATCGGCGCGTCAACAGACACCGCTTGTCGAAACAGCCGGCCCTTTGAAACTGATTTGCAAAAATTCACTTCAACAAAGCTGAAAATCTGTCAATGTTTATTCGATGAAATGAATATTTGGTCTCTTCTCTCCTTGGTTTTATGAGCATCTGAAGGAAGAAACACTTCCCTTTCATGTAGCACCAACTTTGAGGAACAAATCAACCCACGCTAGAGACAGAAACAACATTGGGGGTGACAAGTACAACGTTGGAAGTGTCGAAAAAGGGGAAGAATAAGTCCCATTTGGAATTTTTCCAAAGAAATAGTCTTTAGATTCCAGAAAGTGTAAAGCATTCACCTCATGCTTTTTTTTTTTCTTTTTTCAACGTACGATTTTAATTGCACGGTTTCCAGGTAACAAGCTTTTATTTTTCCAGGAAGCCTCGCAGCGATTATGTAACGTCACTGCTTTGGAAATGGTGTTTACACACGGCTGAGCATGTGTACGCAGTCGGGCTAGACGGCGCCTAGAAGCTAAAGCGCTTCTTTTTTCCAGCGAGCTGAAAAGGCGGAGCGGCAACAGCTGCGGAGTTCTTGAGCAGCCGGAGTCCCTTTGAAAGGTGGCAGCACGGAGTCGGATCGTTCCTCATTACGACGCACCGGCTGCGCGCCCTGAGGGAACGGCAATCAGCTGACAGTGCGTTGGAAGCTCTACGTGCTCGATGGACCACTCGTGCTTCTAGTTTTTGCCACGTGATCACGTTGCCGCCCATACACGCGCGCAAGGAGCGAGCTCAGGGGATGAATGGGAGGCGGTTGGTTGGTCCGGCGAGCACGTACACCTTCCACAACACTGTCAGCTTAGGGATGAAGGGAGTGGGGGAACGACTGGGGATGCAATGGCACTTTGGGCGACTTCGGCAAAGAGAACAAGTAGGAACATTCGAAGAGGAAGCGGTCTACGCCTTACAAAATGTTTATATTACGAAAAAGAGAAAAATAAAAAAGAGGGATCGAGCTTTTTGAAATTCGAGATCAGACTCAAAGCCACAAATGGCCGTGGGGGTTCGCCTACAAAAATATACGGGTATCGCTGTCCTTCTTTTTATAAAACAACCAATAAAATAATTCACGTAAATCTTTCTTTAAAAAAAAAACTTTTTTTATTATTATTTTTGAATATGCACGGCGAGTGTGCTGGCAATCTGCGTTGAAAATATCTAGAGACGTGTATATTTCTGAGCTCTATATAACAACATCGTTGCGTTTACTTTGTCCCTGAACATCTTGTGAACCGTTCACTGCTATCCACAGATGAAGCTCGGGGAATAACGAGATTAGAAAAAAAAAAATCGTCTATACTCGTTCTTACCCAAGAAAAAAAGATTTTTTTTTTTTTTTGCGCATTGTTCATACGCCACGAGTAGTTCTTACGAGATTTGGTTGTCGGCCGAAGAAGCGATGTTTTCGGCGTTTGAAACGTGTACGTCTTGATAAGAAAACACGTATCTAGTCTAAAACGCACCTACCTACATCTTAATTCTCTACATTAAGGAGGGAAAATTAGTAACATTCCACAAGGAGCCGGACTTTTTTTTTTTTCACGGTTCTCGAGGTTAAAACGAGTGCAGACATCAAAATTATGCAGGCGATATGACACTGGGCTTGATATGAGCATGGTAAAGCTTCACACTCAGGTTCATGCCAGCGGGCTGCCGATTAAAGCCAGTTTTTGCCTTCTGCGGCGTGACGTACAGCGCCGCCAAGCCAACCGGTCCTTTCGCGGTTCAGAGCTAGCTCGCCGCTCCTCGCCGCAGAAGAGAGGAGCCAATGGGAGGTGGCGTAGATGGTGACGTTGCGATGCCATGGCAACGCGCAAGCCGGTTCTCCGCGCGTCTTTCACGTTCCGAAGGAACGTAGCGTCGTTTCGTTTCGTCTGATATCCCTATTTCCCCCAATGCCTTTCCCAACAGAGCGGTTCCTTGAAACTGTGCGACTGTTTCCCTTTTTATATGACAAGACGCAGCCAGACTACCTAGATAAGGACGCAAACAACAACCGCTGGAAAATTATAGGAGAGGAATTCGGAATTACAAGCGAGTTTCTCCGTAGCACTTGTTGGATGTCGTCTGTGTTGTGACGGATGTTGTGTTAATTTGGTGACACTTTCGAAAGTAGCCTTCATCTCTGGCGCCCCGCCGGGGCAGAAAAGCACTGACCTGTCCTTCGGTGTTTCGGTAGAGCTAACTCGGCTAGACCCAAAACCTGTGTCTCCTTCCCTTCAGAGCGCGGCGACGTCGCAAGATCAACGAGCAGGCTGGGATAATCACATTCACGCTAATCACCAGGTCATCATGGACACCTACCATGTAGGCAGCGAGTGCGGTTTCGATGCTGATATATGCGAAAGATGAGAGCCGAAACGGGAGGATCTAACGAAGAGCAGACGACGAAAGAGCAAAAAAATCCGGCGGGAGGCGCGCGCGCGATCGCGAGAGCCAGCTAGTGCTGTCCCGTGACGCCCGCAAAACGGAGGCCAATGTGGACTAGGGGTGTCGCGAACTTTTGTCGACCGGATTTTTCGGTCGAACGTTCGGGGATCGACTGGGTTGAACTGTTTCGACGAACCTTCGCACTTTTAACCAGATTCGACCGGTTTGACTTTGTGGACAGCGTGGCCGGACCTTGATACAAGCATGTCCAAGAAACTTTTTTTTATGCAAAGGTTTTTTTTTTTAATTTTATGAACAGTTGCAATAAAAAGAAGCTAATTTTAATCGCTGACGAAGCTAATAACTTCATTTTTTTTATAGTGTAACCAATCAGTGCGGTCCTTAATTCATCCCATAGCCATCACCATCCAATCTGAAGCCAACTGGCCAGCCTGTCGCGCATGCACATAGCAGTCGAACCTGAGTCGCACTTTTGTCGAACCTTTCACAAGAAGTTCGAAAAAGTCGAACTTGAACCTCAACCGGTTCGTGACACGTCCTATGTGGACTCCTCGCGTTGGGAGTCGGGACGTCGGACGGCAGTGCCGCCCAGCGGCGCCGACTGGCGGCGCCGTTCACGCTAGTGTGGTCAGGCCTTTATCCCATTGCCTACTAACAGGGAGCTGTAGTAGATCGTTTTCCTCCTCCGCTACGATATCCGTAAAGTAAGCGCCGCAGCTGCGCGTGCGCGCCGCCAGCCTTGTCTGGATAGTTCAAGGTCTTGTGGCGGATTACGGAGCGCTATCCGGGTGCTTAGCGGGCTGCGGAAACGGTCTACTAAATCTCCAAAAAACGAGTGTCACTCGTGCCAACCCCTTACGGACCATAACGCCCGACCACGAGTGTGAGTCGCGTTTCGGTTTCGGCGCCTGTTTAGCGCGCTCTCTGGCAGATGGCTAAACTACCCTTGTTGCTCCATTAACCTTGAGAAGTTTGCTCCTTTGTTTTGCTGTTTGACAGGGAAAGAACGCTCCATTTAGCCAAGAAAAAACAAAACAAAAAAACAGTCGCTCGTGAGCGTTTGCGCTAAAACATTGTGGCTTTGGCGCGGAGGTCCACTTTAGCCGCGAAAGAGGTACAAAACCTTCTTTTTGAAGGGGATTAATGCTCGGGCATATGTGACGACGTGCCCTTCGGCCTTTCCGATTTTCAGGAATCCGATGATAGTTTGATGGACAGTGACGAGACTGGTGAAAACGATGTGAATCCTGCAAGCGTTCCATCAACTTCGGCGTCTGCACGTCAGTGGGATTCAGACCAAAAGTCCTAGTTTAGAGCAAGATATTCACGAATGACAATTGATGAGGCGATAATAACTGAAGAAACTAAACGTTTAATGGGGCGAACTTGTGCCCAAAAATAAAAAGGGAACAGAAGAAAACAGCAGAGCGTCGCGGGCGTCGAAGTCGGCGTGACAGCAGAGTCGAACATTGGGGCGAAACTGACTGCGGCTTGCCACGCGGAGTGTTTTTTGTACACGCGTACGCTTCTGGAACATTCGGCGTAGAAGGTTCGGTGCGGAGAACATTCTAACCTCGAATCAGCAAGACGGTTCTCGAATTTAGCAGAACATCATAGCGTCAACAAAAATGCGTAGACGCGGCCAGGAATCAAACCCTGGCCTTCGGCGTGGAAGACAAGCGCGATAACCGTTATGCCACGGGCGCGCTGCCTTCTAGGTCAGCTGCGCCCGCGGCAATATGACGTCTGGAAGTCGACGAAATGTTCGTCTTATTTTAATGCAAATTGCCTCTTTAAAATAATTTTGCTGTACGTCCCTTGAAAAGAAAAAAAAATGAGTGGGCTTAGGGGTTAAAGTGCGGCTCGCGGCGCACTAGTAAACCAACCCCCCCCCCCCCCCCTCTCCTTCCCCGCCCTCCCCGGTCACACGAGCACTTCCACAGAAAGAGAAATGGAACACGTTTTATATTGAAAGACGGTTGCGCTTTGGTGGTTTTGTGCTACTGCTACTTTACGTACAGTTGCTTTGACTCGGATAGATCGAAAGTATAGTTTCAAGTTTCGCGTATTGCTCCAGACAAAAGTTTGCCCCCCCCCTTTTTTGGCACTCTATGGTTTTAGTAGCTTTTGCGCCGTAAACACCAAATCAACCACCCCCCTTTTTTTTGGCACTCTATGGTTTTAGGTCGCTTTTGCGCCGTAAACACCAATCAACCACCCCCCCCCCCCTTTTTTTTTGGCACTCTATGGGTTTAGTAGCTTTGCGCCGTAAACACCAAATCAACCACCCCACCCCTTTTTTTTGGCACTCTATGGTTTTAGTAGCTTTTGCGCCGTAAACACCAATCAACCACCCCCCCTCCTTTTTTTGGCACTCTATGGTTTTAGTAGCTTTGCGCCGTAAACACCAAATCAACCACCCCCCCCCCCTTTTTTTGGCACTCTATGGTTTTAGTAGCTTTGCGCCGTAAACACCAAATCAACCACCCCCCCCCCCTTTTTTTTGGCACTCTATGGTTTTAGTAGCTTTTGCGCCGTAAACACCAAATCAACCACCCCCCCCCCCTTTTTTTTGGCACTCATTGTTTTAGTGGTTTTAGTAGCTTTTGCGCCGTAAACACCAAATCAACCCCCCCCCCCCCATTTTTCTTTGGCACTCTATGGTTTTAGTAGCTTTTGCGCCGTAAACACCAAATCAACCACCCCCCCCCCTTTTTTTTGGCACTCTATGGTTTTAGTAGCTTTTGCGCCGTAAACACCAAATCAACCCCCCCCCCCTTTTTTTTGGCACTCTATGGTTTTAGTAGCTTTTGCGCCGTAAACACCAAATCAACCACCCCCCCCCTTTTTTGGCACTCTATGGTTTTAGTAGCTTTTGCGCCGTAAACACCAAATCAACCACCCCCCCCCCTTTTTCTGGCACTCTATGGTTTTAGTAGCTTTTGCGCCGTAAACACCAAATCAACCACCCCCCCCCCCCCTTTTTTTTGGCACTCTATGGTTTTAGTAGCTTTTGCGCCGTAAACACCAAATCAACCACCCCCCCCCTTTTTTTTGGCACTCTATGGTTTTAGTAGCTTTTGCGCCGTAAACACCAAATCAACCACCCCCCCCCCTTTTTTTTGGCACTCTATGTTTTAGTAGCTTTTGCGCCGTAAACACCAAATCAACCACCCCCCCCCTTTTTTTTGGCACTCTATGGTTTTAGTAGCTTTTGCGCCGTAAACACCAAATCAACACCCCCCCCCTTTTTTTTTCTTCTGTCTTTCCTTTTCCACACGCCTTTTTGGAAGTTTAGTGGTTTTGTTTGCGGCTCTTAGACCGGATCAGCCTGGCCACCCCTGGTCGTAGACTATATTTTATTATTTTGAAAAGTTATTTTGGCTTCTTCGTTCACCAATCCGAGCGCCAATAACGAAGCGCATCGAGTGAATGACGAGGCCAAACAGACTCTACAACTCAAAAATAAGAGCCATGCAGTAGATTCTATGGGCACGAAACATACTGGATTGCCGCCACTTTATTATTGATTGTATTTTACGGCAGCTATCAACCGTGATTTGCACGATATTTGTGAAGAAATGTGGAGAAGCTCATATGTGCCCTGTTACTTTTTTTTAAATTTATTTGTAGAAAATAACGAGTTTTAGTTTGGACGGAAGCTTGACAAAACAAACGTCGACATTTGAAAGGAGCGGAACCTGATGCAACAGAAACCCGATGCGACTTCTATGTTATGCTGGCATGCGGCTGTCACTCTTCTTTCCGTAACCGATTGTTGTCTGACTTTTATCAGCTTTCATTCTTTTGTCGCTGGTAGGTTTTACTGGTGTTCGTTTCCGCAAACGTATTTTTTTTGTCGTGGTTGTCATATGCTCTGAGGATTATTTTTGTTGGTATCATTACTAGGGGTTGCTCTATTAGCGGCGAGATGTTTTGGTGGCGCCCTCCTGTGGTTCCCCCTTGTGACGTCATTACCTTGCAAACAACTAGTTCGATGGTGTTTGTTATTAGCATGGTGGAAGCTTGAAATCATTGCGCTCTCAAAGGAACACTGCCAACACCGTCAAAATTAAAGTTCTTTCATTCCTCTTATTTCCGTCGATAATAAATCCCCTTTCCGACGTCATAGTCAGCGTTCGGCCAATCGTGGAAGGCCGACCACAGCGATGCTTTCGGTCGCGCACGGGGCTAATAGACCATTTGCTATATTACGAAGCAAAAAGGAGAATGCAGGGATTGGTGTTCCACGCGCGCACACGCGCACGCCTTCTCCGTATAAAAGATATGAAGTAAATAACCAAAATAAAGCGTTGACGAACGCGCGTGCTAGATGCCATTTGTTTTAGGTATTTGCTTTAGAAAAATTACTACTGCTGAGGCCAGCACGTGTGGCGCATGGAACACCAATTCCTGCATTCTCCTTGATGCTTGGGTAATATAGAAATAAGTCTATTCAGAGAACGTTGTTTAGGCTTTTACGCTCATTCACACTGGAAGCGGATCCGCGTTCGCAAAGTGGTTGCGAACGCGGTTGTATAAAGATCCAGTGCAATTGCACGCGCAGTCGATGACATCAAGTGCGCCTGCATTTGTGTTGGATCTTTATACAACCGCGTTCGCAACCGCTTTGCGAACGCGGATCCGCTTCCAGTGTGAATGAGCGGTTAGAGTTTAGCGCTATAGCTAAAAAATTCTTAGAGAAGGCTTTTTTTTTTCAATACTCTGAGGTTGGAAGTTGGTTGCAAAGGAGTGGCTTCCAAGAGATTTCATGCTTGCTTATGTCGGTTTGTTTCATATCTTTTCTTTTATGTGTGAGCGCATTTTGTTGTAATGGTTCTTATTGCGTTGAGGATTTTTTTTTGTGCGTGTTATTGCTGTGATTTCTTTTTTTAAGAATACTCCTTAAGCCAGGGTCACAATGCTCATACTAGAGCCACTAAATGAGCTCCGCCTAGTGTATCGGCACTCTGTTCCTCGACCATCACGGCACGACCTATATTAGACCGCCATATTTGCCGTATAGTGGCGTACTTTACAGGTCGCTGAAGTCGCAATAATCTTTTTTTTTTTTTTGTTAATTATGAAGTTGCGAAGGTGGTCGCAAAAGAAATGATTTTGTATTTATTTGAATTAAGCTATGTATTCTCCATTTTTTTCTTTTCGCAATACACGCGTAATGTTTTTTTTTTTTTTGCGCGATTGTGATGTACTTGTTTTTTATTTGAAATACTTTGAGAGGTGCGTCTTTAGTAACTTGAATGTGTGTATACTGTATACACAGGGCGACACTGTTGTACGGTTGTTTTGGGTTCAAGCCGCGTTCACACTGCTCGTCCATTATACAAAAGACAGTTCGTCGCAGACATAATGCCAAAATTACCTGTGGACATGCATGCATGTTCGAAGCGAGTTTGCTTCGTACACACGTATGCTTCGAACATGTCGGCAGACAGTTTTTATACGACCGACAGGACCGACGACATACAAGGAAACAACATGCCTCGGATAATGTCTGTAGACTCTCCCGTGTATGATGTGTTAGTAGTGTGAACGGGGTTTTAGTGTCTTTCGATGATCACGCTCACAGCTATATGTTTACTGTACAAGAGCTCCTAATTGGGCTTGTTGGTGTACGTTAGGAAACATAACGCGAGGCGCGCAAAGAAAATAAAAAAGAGCACAAGGCAGAAGACACACACACACAGGCGGCTGTGTGTGCGTGTGTCTTCGTTTTAACCGTTTTTTTTTTGTTTTTTTTTTGCACCATGCGGTTAGTTGGATTCCGAGCCTACAAGAGCGATATATTTAACAGTATATTCTATCTGACAAGACGTGTAAATTATAATTAAGGTCGCCGCTGCGAGAGCGGGGCTGTGTGAAACGTTTTTGCTTGCGCGAACACTCGTTCGAGCAAAACGTTCTCTAAATGCTGGAACACTTGTACAAAAAACTAAAATACAAGGCGAGTGGAATTTCGGAACATGCACAAATTATTCTAAGCTAGTTCAATGTGTTTTTATATAAACTAGTGTTTTTTAATGCAGTACGTATGTGTTAAACAAGTTATTGTAAAAAAATAGCTATTTCTGTATTATAAATTTTAACGAGTCATTTGTTCCTTAAAAAAAATGGTGTGTAATTTTTTGTTTGCGTTCCAAATTTCTTGCGTTATCCAACTCGCTGCGGTCACAAGAGCCGAGGAAGTCGCCGCCCGGCCCAGTCCGTCCGGCCACTCTGCAGGGAAGGCACTACGCCGGCCGTAGGAGAAGGAACCCAACGTTCTGGATCTTATTAGACTTTTATTAAGTTTATTCTCTCTCTCTCTCTCTTCTGCATGTATGCCTTCGAGCCTGACAGCCGCGCCTTCTAAAGGGTACAAAAGCAGAATGAAATTTTATTACAGCCGTAATCTACCGATTATTTTTGTGTGTGTGTACATAGTTTTGGTTTTGTTTATTCTGTAGGTTATTAGCTTTTGGTATACGGAGATAAGAGGTCAGGGTCAGGTAAGTTTTTGCGACATCATCAATGTCAACAGCACAGAGGGAAACACATTAACTGTCTATAGTATGAGTCATGTTCCGGAAACTTACCACGCCCTTCCTTCCAAAATTAAGTTTACCAAAACGACAGCCAGCACAGCCCAGAAAGGAAAAGAAACTCAAAATGTCGCCTGCATGGTTCACATCCTGTCGTTCGCCACGACGAAGCAAGGTGTGTAAAAGACGTGTGCAACGACTTATGATCAGGATGAGCATATACGCAATCAGGGCGTCATGCCTTTTTTTTCTAATTCGTAACTTGTGTACCGTTCCTTCTATGAAGTTGTTGACATATTTTGTTGATGTTGGACTTACTTTTGCTCTTATTTTTACCCTTGACAAGTGTTTCCGAGTTTCTTTACACTTCCGCCAGGAGGGCGGTGGGCCCTAGGCGTCGCTCCGAAGATGATATGATAATGAGGCCGGCTTCGTGTCATGCGTATTGATGTACCTTCGCAGATGTGTACGTTACATCCTGTCTCGCCCGGGATCTTCGATACGACTCGAAGACTAACGCAGTTGCGCAACACGCTGCTTTACCCTACTCTGCTTAGCACAACAGGTATTTCTTCCGCCCAAGTCCAGCTAGAGTGGCAAACAGAAACAACCGACACGTACAGCACGGACGCACACGAAGATTATCTTTAGCAGGCTTGTCTGTGCGGTGCTTACTTTACTCGTGCTTACTTCACGAGCAAGGAGAGACTGCAAGCCTCCATGTTTGAGGCTTGTCCGTGTCGGCCATTTCTGTTTGTCCCTCTAGTGAGACTCAATCATTGCTCACCGTCAGACGAGTGTTTATCCGAAGCATAATGTTTATCTGTTGTCTATACCTCACATAAAAAAATAAAAAAAGCATATTCATTCATTTTCTAAGCTGCGAGGACATTGTTTTTGTGTCTGTGTGTGTGTCTTTTTTTTATTAGTGTGCTAGTTGGATGACCAGCGCCAGTTTGTTTCTAGGTATTTAGGGGTGGTTTGCATATAATGTTTGATTGCTAATGGGCGACACGAATGCTGCGAGACGCAACACGAACTCTGTCAATGCGGTTTCAGAACGAATTCAACAGATTTCTTGAGAATGTCAAAAAGATATAGAGATAGGTAAGAAAATAATGCAAATAGCTGGCCACGACTATATATATCAACTCATGTTTACAAATAAGCCGGAGGGTCCTTAGCGGCACGCCACGGGCGCCTCAGATGCGCGATGCATGGGTGTGAATAAGGAGCGGCGTGTACCGCATCAACAAACCATTGGAATGTGATGTCGGCGTCGGTGTGAATCACCGTGCTCTTTTTCGCGTTGGCCTTATTTTTTCTGTGTCTTCCTAGCATTGTCTTATTAATTTAGTGGCCTGAGCGAAATTAACGAGGCTCGTTACACCTCAAAACTTTGCGTAAATAATGTGACGTGCGGCAATTCATTTCGCGTGGACGCCGCAGAATGGAAGCTAAACCCTGATTCACATGATGAGATTCTGCTCGCTATGACGTGATTCTGCTCGCTCGCGACCTTCGTGAGGGTAACCCTCGTAACCCTCGTGACTTCACACGCGACGTCACATGTGACGTCATTATGGGAAACGTCCCATAATGCAACGCGCGGTTACGCCGACGCTAACGACGCTGCTCATGCCGAAAAAAAACGCCTAAAAACTGCGCTCCAAAAAAAAAAAAGCGGTCTTGCAACGTTAGATATTTTGACGTCATCACGCTGAGATTACAGACTCGTACCCTAGTGGTGGTGGCGTGAATCTGGCACTTTCGATTGTCTTGCGGCGTTCAACCTAGCCGCTTTTTGACGTTGAAAGGTGCTTTTCCGTTCTTCAGCACTTCACAGAAGGATAAATGCTCAGCGAAGTTGTCATAACCAGTGCTAGGCCCAGTCAGGTGAGCTTGTACTACCCAAAATGAGGGCGTCACGTTTGTTCGGAGCTTCAGCGCAGGAGGCCTATGTCCACGTTCTCGGACGAACCGAGCAGGCAGAAAACACATCAAAACTCATCTTCACACCTTTCCCAATTCTTCTGGTACAGCCCGGCATTTTTATGAGAAGGCAGGTTTACGTCTGGTTTCTTGCGAAACAACACAGGAAGGCTCGTCCCGCATGGTGACTTCCGCCCACACTTCCAGACTGGAAGTGCAGCCAAAGTGCCACCACCGCGGCGTGACGTAACAGAGTTGAGGTTGTGCATACTCACTCGGTGACAAGTAAGGAGTTTAGGGGAAGCTCCTCCCACCTCTTTCCATTTAAGCAGGGCGAACGCTGGAGTGGAGACGACCTCCTCTCCACCGTTCTCTCTGCTTAAGTGGAAAGAGGTGGGAGGGGCTTCCACTTTACCCTTACCTTGCCACAGACTAATACTGACAGCGTAAGAAATGCTTATCATCTTGACACTTTTTAGTTCGTAATTATTTTTATATAACTTTTATCGGCTAGTACCGCATTATCATTGTATACAAAGCAATAATGAGATTTTTTTTTCTTGTGCCTGGAAACAGTCGAAGCCTTAGATGGCACTATCGGCTACAATATGAAAGGGAACAGAGATTCTATCTTCTTCCAGTTTCACAGCTCCTGCAAAGTTCGTTCAAACTCTCAACCTGTCAAGTGAAAAAAAAAAAAAAACATGACTGCGCTTTAAGTGGAGGACAGAGGAAGAACAGACACCACAGAGCGCTCCGTGGTGTCTGTTTTTCCTCTGTCCTTGTCTTAAAGCGCAATCATGTTTTCTCGCGTACAATACCAACTCGTCCAACAATCAGCACTCGTCAACCTGTCGAGCAGTGTGTAGTTTGAGATCAAAACTTTCCGTTCTAGCCCTCGTCAGGACCATAGCATGTTCCAAAATTGGTAGGTACGCCAAAACAACAACAACTAAAAAGTCTGTTCCCTTCCACACCCCACTCATACAACATATACCACTTTCATACGCAACCTTCGTTCAACCTCAACCTGTCAAACAGTATGTAGTTTGAGATCTAAATTTTTCTGTTCTAGCCCTCGTCGGGACCATAACATGTTTCAAAATTTGTAGGTACGTCAAAAAAGTGAGGAAGTCTGTTTTCTTTCACACTGATACACACATATACCATTTTCATGAGAAAAAGAAAAATACAGAACACGCAGAAAAACAGTGCGCTGGTTTAGTAAATCTGGATGGTTGGTGCACTTTTAAGATCCCGCTCATTCCCGAAGGTGCTTCGGATTCACCACGTTTTTTAAGCTAGCAGTGACTGTTGGTACTTCCAGCCTTCCCTCTCTCCCTCTTACGCCGCCTGTTACGTGTTCTTAAAGTTTCATAAAAAACGACAAGGCGGGAATATCCCCGATTATCTGTTATCTTCTGAGTCGTCTGTGAAATCCCAGCGTCTCCCTATAAAGGGAAAAAATATCGATTGTCAGTCAGTTAGTCACTTAGAAATTAAGGACTGCCACTAACTTGCCACACCAGGCAACGACGTCGCAAAGACGACGCCTCGTTATATTCTCAAGGGGTACAACAAGCCGTTCTATATCCCTTACGGAAGTGCTCATTGAGCCGGCTATCTCGAAATAGACAGTATTGATGAGATACGACCTAACCAGATTGCATTTAGCCAAGTATTTGGGTTAGCCATGGATCGCCAACCGAGAGAAGGGATGAAAAGGGAAGTTGTCACAAACCTCGATCGCCGTAAGTCTCGTCCGCTTCATGCTCGTTTATGCCTTCCGGTGCGTCAGCCGTATTTATTTTCCAGATAAGTTCAGCACACGTCAACGAGGAAGACAGGACATGCCAAGGAAGCATTAAGCCACGTCTGATGGCCGAGCATCCGTAGTCACTCCATATTCGAAGCGAGCATTCAACGGGACGCTAGGAGCCTGGCAGACCGGTCAGGCGTCGCCCTCGACTCACGTGACCGCGCTTTCAGCGCGCACACTGTACCGCAGAGCGCTGTCACGTGGGGGTAAGTTCGACAATGCACTGGTCTAAACCACGCACACAGCTTCCACTGCACTATCAGCTCAAAGGCTCGGTGATGGGACGAGAGTTGGCTTCTTTTGATTGACGGCGTTACGAAATGCCGCACGACGCATGGCTTGTCGCTGGAGCCGTGGTCGCCCTGTGCAGCTTGGACTTGCGGGCATGGCCGTTATCTTGTGAGGTCTGTTTCATGCAGACGGAGGTCACATCTAGTCAAACGCGAGGAAGTGGCTTAGTATGTTCACGTTTTTGGTCAACTAAGAGACATTTAGCCGAATTATCATTTCTGTCGCGGTGTTACACTGAATGAATGCCATTTACAATGAATGTTTTTTGGTGTAAATGAAATTTTAGGTGCCCGTCTGACAGATCTAGGGACAAGACTCAAGAGACACACGTTGAGTGCAGTGCTGGCCCGCCACTTTTACTGTTTTTTTTTTTTTTTTTTTTTTTTTTTAAGGTGCCCTGAGGAGTATTCTGAGATCGCCTAAATATGACAAAAGGTCACTCTGCGGGCTCTAAGAATGCTAGAAATCCATAAATCCTAACGATGCGCGGCCGATTTTCCCATTAAAAAAGCAACCAAAGATCGAACACACCGAGGTCATCTCCACCAATGGGAGGAGCATTGTGGCGCCAGCCAGGATGACATGGGACCAATGAAAACGCGACATTTCGTTAAGATTGCAAGCGCTGTTATTACAAAATGAGTATGCTTTTGTAAATGATAAAAGCAAATAAGAGTACTTGAAAAATGTTAATTTTTCGCGGAGATTGAACATAATACTGCAATAATCGTCTCAAAAACAACGGACTGTGTTTTTGTTTTGTTTTTTTCGCGGGAGTGACGTGTTTCGTCGTCAGCTCTCGAGCGCGCGCCCGCTGGGTTGAATCGTAGTCCGCGCGCATTCGAGATATCACTCCGCGGTTTTATACTTCGTTTCACCTTATCTGTGAGCGAAGCCAAAGCTAGAAGCGCGAGACCAGCGCTTTTTGCGTTTCTCCCCAGCTCGCGCGCTCGAACAAAGCCTGAACGCACGGAGCTTTCGTGCTCGCGCTTCCAGCTTTGCCTTCGCTCGCACATAAGGTGAAACGAAGTATAGCAGTCGGAGGCGCGAGGATCCTTTGTTTGTTATTGGCTGACAGTGGCCCTGGCTTCGGAACATGCTCCTCCCATCGCCGGAGATGTCATCGGTCAGGTATCGTCACAGTGTAGGGATTTCTAGGATGCTTAGAGCCAGCAAAGTGAGTTATCGCCATATTTACGCGATCGTAGAAACCTCCTCAGGGCACCTTTAAGAGGCGAATGGAAATAATTTTAAGCGCGATCAGTTTGAAGGCCTGTTTGCACATGTAGCACAACGCTAACTCGGTGAGTATATGGGCCTCCTGCGTTGCCCAGGGGGTGCTGCGAAAAGGGACTTGTTAGGCCTTGTTTTGGGTAGTACAAACTTTAGCGTCTCAACTGTCACGCATGCAGAAGTGTACCTGCTCTGGTGCAGAGCGCGAGATCACGATGAATATACAAGAAACAACAAAAATTCGAACGCCGTCAAAGCTAAGACGCTTAGAGCGCGAGCCAAGAGATGCCGTTTCACGCGTTCCAAAGTACCATGACAAAGAAAAAGAAAAATTAAAGCGTCGCGACACAGGTGTTTTGACGTCACCGCCCAGAGATAAGAGACGCGTACCCTAGCGGTGGTGTCATGAATTTGGCATCTTTGATTGTCTTGCGGCGTTGGGTCTGGCCGATTTTAGGCATCCAAAATTTTTTTTTCGTTCTTCAGCACCAGACAGACTTAAAAAAGCTCAACCAACGTGCCATAAGTAGTGCGAGGCTCAATCAGGTGAGCTTGTACTACCCAAAATGAGGGCGCTGCAGTTTGTGCAAAGCTTCAGCGCAGGAGGCCTATTAGCGGCGAGAAGTTTTGGTGGCGCCCTCCTGTGGTTCCCCTTTGTGACGTCATTACCTTGCAAACAACAAGTTCGATGGTGTTTGTTATTAGCATGGTGGAAGCTTGAAATCATTGCGCTCTCAAAGGAACACTGCCAACACCGTCAAAATTAAAGTTCTTTCATTCCTCTTATTTCCGTCGATGAAAATCCCCTAATCGTGGAAGGCCGACCACAGCGACGCTTTCGGTCGCGCACGGGGCTAATACCGCCGTTGCCGACCTTCTCTTGTCTTACCGAGATGCTGAGCCACTGAAGCGGGCGTTGACCAGCCTCCCCAAAGTCCTATGCTGGGCAGAAGGACACAGCAGCACGTAAAGAGGCAACAACCTGTCCTGCTGTGGCAATTATGAAGTGAAGCGAACGGAATAACGGGAAACAAAAAACGAAGGTCGGTATGGCGGCGCCATGCTTCCTGTTTCCAAACAGTGTCCCAGGCGTGCAAGCACGTGCTGCATGCGCGTGAAGGTAGCTTTGGCAGGCTTGCACTTGCACGCGATTGCTCACACGAGCAAGAGCATGGCGGTTGCCAGATGCCTTGTTTGCAATCGTCTATGCACTAACGACCACAGCCGTCCACAGCTATACTCTGTTTCACCTTGGGTGTGTTCCAAAATTTACTCGATCCGACTCCGGAGTAAAGATTGTACCGTGGCGTTTCAAAACTTACTCGCGCTTACTCGATGACGTCAGAACTCGCGTTCCAGAAGAGGGTTGTTACTCCGGAGTAATTACTCGCGCTACCCTCCTCGTCGGGGGGTAACGCCGGATCAAATCGCAGTAAATACGTCACGTGATCTGTTCGTCGTCTGCTTCCTGCGCCCGACAGCCGTCAAGCTCGTTTGCTCCGTGGCTTTGACGGCGGACGTTCGAAATAACAAGAGAATGAGGTGCAGCCATTTATGGTGGTATTGCAATTTGCTGTTTTCAAGCAGGAATTGATTGCACCACATCCAGACCGTGTACCTTCCCTCAGGAAGGTATATTGTTATTATCAGAGTGCGAGCGTAAACAGGAGCTTCCTCCGCATCCTCGTCCTCGGCGTTGGAGGGAACTCCGTATTCTTACGTTAAAAGATAAAAATGTTCGAAGGCAGTAGATATGTGAATTTTTTGGAGGTTTTTTTTTTTTTTTTTTCACCCCAGAGTGTGTGTAATGAGAGGATAACGCTTGTTAAAGCAGTGAAGTGCATCGAAATTTTATTTTTATGACCAGTCAACAACCCCACCACTTCTCCCTCCCTACTAAATTGTCTATAGCGGTTTCGAAGTGCTCTCTGGTGATTTTATAATCATATTCGCGTCAAAGCGAACGTAAGTTACATACCACTGTTGAGAAAGCTCCATGCGCTCTACCGCTACACCGTGTGGAAGCAATATCCGCAAAACGTAATCGGTGTTTATTACGATGAGTTGAGGCTGTTTATGGCACCTGGACTAGACTTACAGCGATTGCGCAGATTAGTCAAACAAAATGTGGACGTCTAACTGAAAGGAATAAGTAACTTTTATCTCAATATTCAGCCCAAAAGGAAGGTGAGCAAAAGGAACCGATGGAGCCATCTCAGAAAAAACCGCGTCGTCACTGTCAAAGAAAAACTTTTGAAGCGGTTAACGTTATCGTCTCTATCTGGTTTCTCCATGATCGAAAGAGATCGTCTGCTATTTTCCGCCATCGCTGCTGTTTTCTTTTTGCCGTAGCTCAAGGACGAAGCCGATCCGCGTCCTATCCAGGTGATTATCCCGGCCGTTCCAAATATCAAGTCGCGGATCGTTTACTCGCGATGTCACGTGGTATTACCCGCGACGTAGGAGACAGGTTACTCGGGTAAGATTTGGAACATAGCCATGGTGTTGTACCGCAGGAAAGGCTGTAAGCGCGAGCTCCTTGCTCTAGGGCACATCTCGGCGGCACAAGCTCTCGTGCACCAAGGACAGCTGCTGACGCTATGAGCTCGCGCTTCTAGCCTTCACTGCGGTACAACATAAGGTGAAACGGAGTATATAGGTGCTCTGCGGTTGAGTGCGTGCCGACAGGGAGCGTTCACCAGATTCTTCCCCGTCAAAACTGTTGTTCGTGGCGGACGATAGATTACTTTACCCACACCTCGTATTGATGACGTTAATGTGACACTTAGTATAGACCTTTCCAGCGCTGATCACCCGGGCTAAAAAAAATGCCGAGTCACTGGGATGTGGAAGCGTGCGTGTCGTCTCAAATCTCGCGCAAGAGAGGTATACTGTGCAAACTCAGAACGACAGAGATGGCAGCCCACAAAAGGCGATTATTGGAAAGGTCAATAGACACAGTGCTTAGATCAGTGCTGCATCAGCACTCCGTTATAAAGACGGGGCCTTTTTCTGTTCACGCACACAATGCATGTGCAAACTCAGCGCCGAGTCCACGCTTACGGCGCTGAGACCTTTTTGCGCTATCTCAGCACTGGGATCAAAAAACGGGGCCTTCAAAAGAGAGTCAGTACTGATGACGACTGGTATGTACTGATTGTACGTTGGGTATGAATGGTATTTATCCACGGCTTCTGTCTCAATAGTCGATTTCTTCAACCGCAAAGTTGTCCTCGTATCAAACTCGGGCAGAGCTTAAGCCTGAAGCAATCTCTGCGATTTACTGCAGGTATTTAGCGAATGACGAACGACCTATAAACAAAACCTTAAATCTTGGCTGGTACACTGAGGTTACGATGATCAGTGTGCTCGTACATATCCTTTTCTTTCTTTTTTTTCTTTTGCAGTAAGACCTCATTAGTTTTGCGGGCCCCGCGCAAAGACGAAGAGCGACATGACGATGCATTTTTGACGCTGATTGATTGGATCGCGTTGTAACGTCGGTTGTGTTTGGACTAACAATAAAACGAAGTAAAGAAAAGAAAAAAAAAAAGCGAGAAAGCATCTCGCGCAGCATCCACGGATAGTGCCCAGTGATGAAGCAGCGGAGTATACGGATCACCTTGTGCTTCGATTAGATAAGATGTCTATGGCTTGGCGTCGATCAAATATTTCGACCCAATCAATCGCTACCTTTGAATCGATTAATTAACCGCTTAATCGTTTGCATTGACCTCCGAGCATAATGTCTAAAAAAGTGACGAAACTACATATTTGTTTCATTTTTACTCTTTCTTGCTATGCCATCTTTGGTGGAATGCGCAGCCTCATCTGAAAACTGACGCTAACGCCCGGAAAAAAACAACAGGAAAACCATTGGAAAAATAAATATATTTACACCATATTTAAGCCTGATAATCACTCTGATTACAATCATCTATGGAATGCTAAAGTGTTTTACGGTGGAATGCAACAGTGCTGCCTCCTAATGTACACAAATTTGCACTAAATAGTAAAGAAAGTATTTTTACTTTCTGTCCGAAATCTGTAACTTAAAACTCAACCGGTTACAAGGTAAAAAAAAAAAAAAAATTTGAAAGACGTTTTACAGATCTCTGGAATCCAAAATTAGAGCGCAGCTCTTAAGGTATTTTGATTTTGCGATATATATATATATAAATTAATTGTTATAATATTATTTATATAAAGACAAGGAGGAGGGGAGAGTACGGAGCACCCTTCCTCCTTCATACCCTCCCCTCCTCCCAGTTTCCCCGCTAAATTTAGTGGGGAAACTGAATGCGCAGTGTTGCATTATGGGACGTCACAGACCTTCACACCAATTCAGTTTCTTCGCTAAATTTAGCGGGGAATCGAACTGGTGTATAGATCTGTGACGTCCCATAATTCAACGCCCGCGGTTAAGCCGACGGCGACGGCGACGCCGACGCTGCGGAACACGGGAACGAGCGCCTAAGAGCTGCGCTCTAAAAATATTGATCGCGGTTAATGCATTATTCAATTAACCGGAAAGTTAATCGATCAACCAACTGCCAGCCCCAAAAGATTTCCCGTTGCAAGTAGACGGCTGAAAACGCAACATCAAGTAATGGACGACCGACCTCTTACGACCATTGCTGGCATTCCAACTTTGTCTCTGCGAACTTCGCTGTATGGACGATTCTCATCGCGATACAGCGAATGTCGCGGCGCTCTGGCCAGCCGCAGCGGCAGAGCGGCACGGTTCCACCTAGGGTGCCTCAATGTCCTTCTGTTTCACCAGGTTGGAAATTTTTCGCCGCGGCAGAGCGGCAGCTTCCCAGCTGGCCACTCACAGCGCGGCGGGAAATCACGTGACAGAAGGAAAAACATTGCGGGAAAGCTGGCGCATAGGACGGCGGCATTTTTCACGTTCTTCAAGCAGACGACAAGCAGAGAAAGTACGCAAGCAACTGCTTTGCGGTTTCTTTTTTTCCGGTGGGTCGAGCTTCTTTCAAGTTCTTTGCTTCAGCAGTGGCGTCGGTACTGTTCAGGAGATTATGGAGGAGGGGGATTGCTGTCCCCTTCCTCGAAATTTGTTTTCTCAATGAATTACGCGGCTCTTTTTTGCTTTCCTCGCTTGAGTACCAACTGTAGCGAGCACAAGATATGCTAATCGGAAGTGGCTCGTGCGAGTGCTAGTGAGAAAAATAAAAGAAGAAGACCTGAGCGACATTGACGTGTCTTTTCGAACACAGATCGTCCACCGAGTAAGAAAATGTATCGCACCCAGTTCAATGAACTGGTTATAAGTGAAGTGTCGAAGCGTCAGGTTCTTTGGGACGCGCAGCTTAAATAATTTAGGAACAATAGAACCAGAGAGAAACTCTGGGGAAGAGGTGACTGAGGCCGTGAAAGTGATCGGCAAGACCGGTACGAAACTACTGCACCACTACCGGTTCGGGAGGTTCGGGTCGGCCATATCAGTGGAATCTTTACATCCGAGAAAGGCGCTGCCCGTGACGCTGCCGAGGATGATCCCAGGTTTCATCCTCCGCAAAAACGAAGTTTAAAAAAAGAATCATAAACAAATAAGACCAAGTTTTTTTTTTTTTTGGATTTTCGACGCTTTTTTGTTTTATTAGGGGTGAAATTAAAGGGGAAACTAAAAACTAAGGGATTAAAATTGTTGTTAGAGGCTGCTGTAACCGACTGTGCGCATCTGCTCGCTGCAAACAACATTGGCCATCGCAACGGCAGAAAACGCTCATGTGAAACGAAACCTCGCGATCCGTGCCGCCGCGCCGCTAGCGACAGCGATTTCGGCCGTGGAATCGCTGCATGTGAAACCCGCTTTATATATGCAGGCGTTTGGGTGCAAAAACATGGTTCGCCTCGCTGTCACAAGCCCTCCTCTATACAGAGCTCAGTTATTAAAAGCCTCACACGCAGCCACAATACAAGCTCCATGTAAGCCCAATCGCAGAAATAATTCCCGCTTCTTAATATTACCGCTCGGAGCACTTTCGCTCGTAAAAGGGCCGCGGCAAATGATTTCGCCGTCGCCCCGTATTGTCTCCCGGTCAAGGGGCGAGGAGGAAAGCGAAAGGGCGATAAGAACAGACAAAGGACGCATCTCTTGTCTGCCGCTCTGTTTACGACTTCCTTCCGGCGGCCGGACAGCAACTGTCACGGGGTTCGCCTGAGCTGAGCGTTTGCCCTAATCAAGCCGGAGCCACATTGTTAGATACAAAGACACGGTGTACACGTCTCAAGCATGTTCGCAGCATGCTTCGAATATGTCTGCGGACATTTTTTTGATGTCCAAACGGTTCCCTAAAACTCCCTAATGTCTGCAGACTCTTTCTTTTTTTTTTAATAATGCATTCGTAGTGTTACCGCGGTGCGACCTTGTGTAGCACCCTCCGTCTCAGCCTTACTCCCTCTCTCTCTCTCTTTCTTACCGAGGATCTTATGTTCATGTAAGGCAATCGGCGAACCTCGAAGTGCACGGCGCCAGCCCTGTACTGTACCGCGGCGAACACCTTCGCACTAACAGATGTAGATCGTCAATTTGATATTTCGATCTCCAGGCATCCGATTCGCCCCTGTTTTAGCGGATGCAGTCGAACATACTTAGTTTATTTTATGTTAATTAAAAAATAGTTTAGCCTAAGTGAATGGGAAATGTCCTGTTCTTAATAATAAATATACAGAATGTTGATCTACCTCATATACGCCAAACACGTTCTCTGCTTCTATTTTTTTTTTTTTAATTTGATTTATGGTACAAACGAGGGCAGCGGCACGTGAAGATAATTAAGAAGGAGAAGGGCGGAAACAAAGCTGGTGTCATTCACCGCTACATTTGGATCTGAGGCACCGGCTGCGTGACAGTGACATGTGTGACAAAAGGTCACGGGCTGGATGCCGTTAACTTCAGTTGACAAAGGGCGTCGTTCGTTTCGTTGCATACCCCTGGTCACAGGATGTGCTGAACGCGAATCAATGTTAGGTCGCAAATCTTGTGCAATTTCTCGCAAAATTATTTTACCAAAGGCTTACAGGAGGAAACAATGACTGGAAGATGGCAGGATTTCCTTCTGAGCAAAATGTCACCTTGCATGTTTTTCTTAACTGTCCACTAAACTCTTGCAACGTTTTCTTTTGTGACTTCCATTACAGCCTTATTTTTTTTTTTTTTCAGTTGGAAGGATTCTTTAAGCTCCTCGCAAATAACTTTTTTTTTTTTTACCAGGAAAGCACTAAAAAAAGAAAAGCCGTTAAAAGGATCAGCGTGTTTTCGAAGAGGGTTTGTATCAAATTCTCTGCACAAAAATAGAACGAGTTTAACACCATAAAGCCTTCCTGCTACTCGCCCCCGCAACTTACTGCGTCATTCTGAAAGAAATAAAAGAAGATATATAAAATGAATCTCAATGACTTACTGGACGTACTACAGTTAGCCTCAATAGAAAATCCAGGCACGCTTCATTGTTACAAGTTTATGAGGAAGTCGTAGCTTGCAGGGAGCGCGTTTCTCTCGTGAATGGACTCGTGATGAGGTCGAATGCCTCCTACGTGCACTACGATCCTCCGACGGCTTCCTCATTCGTGCGTTGGAAGTACCTGTAAAACACGAAACCAGCGCGCGTCGAAAAAAAAAGTATAGCCATCAAACAGAAATAATTGGGAAAGTTTACTACAGAAGGTCAACGCACGTGCTCTCAGCATTACGGTGAATAGCCGGCACGAAACAGCGCTCACACTTTCTCTTATTTAGGAAACACGTCCTTTGCTTCTTTTACGCGTACACTTATTTCGGACATGGACTTTAATTGTTGTGAACCTCGACGGCCTGCTAAAAGAGGCGAGCTACAGCCGCAAATAATTAGATGAAGAAATCTTGCCTTAACTTTGTGGAGGCACATATGCAAGATGAAAGAAATGACATGTCTGGGTTCGTCCTCACGATTGTGACTATTGGTTCCTATGGATTAATGTTATACGGATAAAACCTTCAAATCGGGTAGTGACTTGCACGCCTCTATTCAGTGTGGCTCAGTCGCCACCGTCTGACGGATTTTAGATGAAACACCGAAGTGATGATACTCAAACTTTTTTCAACAGTCGTAAGTACAGGTTGCCCGTGAAGTTTGACTAAGCTTCATACGCCGTTAAGAAATAAAAAAAAAAGAAGAAGAAGATGTAGCTGCGAGAATATTGGCATGAAGTCGGTCTGCTAAACTCTTATCCTCAATTGATCATTCCAGCAACATAATTTAATATTAAATAGTGGTATTGATAATATTAATAATAATATTATATAATAGACGAGATCCATATCCGCTAAAGTGCATCTATATAACTGTGCCATTCAGTGTATTAAACATTGCTGCTAAACTTTTTTAGGTATTACAAAGACATCAAGTGATTTGAAACTCATCGAGTAGGTGAAAGGGGGTAAAAAGTAGCCGAGAGGGACCATTCTTTAGGCGTAGAGCAGATAACAAAGCGGAGGTTTTGAACTTGAATCAGGCAGCCATAATCACATAAAAGTAAACCGGCACATGGCTAGTTCGAATGGAGACTAACAAACGTGTGATTTTATGATGAAGTATCGAAGGAAATCTTGTCTCTTTTCTACGCGTCTATCTGTGTTTTAGGCTTGTCTACCGGTATCAGTGCAGAATCTTACTCTTACTGAGGCTAGCTCTGATCGAACAGTGAAAAAGGACGCGTGCAACGGTCGAAGAGGGTTGGCCCGCTGCCAAACACTTGCGCAGCCAGCTCCTCCCTCACTATTATACGCAACTGTGAAAAACAAAAGAGGAGGCTTGAGAGAGGACTCCGAGACGCCTCGAGAAGACTTTGCCAACTGTGAAAACATCAAAAGGAAAAGAAAAAAAATAAACGGTACAAAAGGAGGACGTCTAGCGGCACTAGGCACGGCGTCGCGTGCCATGAAAGTTAGGACTGCAGAGTTAGCGTCAGCTATATTCCGCACAAAACGACATTCTGCATATGACGGGTAAATCGATAAGTTAAAATGCAATTACAATTTTTTTTTATGAACGCTATTGCATTGCAATTAACCGAGCTCTTTCTGACACAGTGTTTCAAGATGTAATGATAAGACCCACGACACGGAAACTTCTTCCAAGCAACGCCTACACTGTGGCGCTACCCGAATCGAAAGCTAGAATGCGACGCACGCGACGTCGCGGTCTAGATTAGGCGAGCGTTAAGTTTAGATCGGAGCGTTAGGTTTCACTGCGGAACACACGCGATCTGTTCGTCTAGGAAGAGCTAAGTGGATCTCGTATGATGATGGCCTTGGCACGCACGACAAATACAAGTTAAAAAAAAAAAACTAATGTGAGACGGTTGAAATATACAAAAATACGAAAGGCAAAGCGGTCTACGATTGAATCACTTTCGGCTTATCAATTCTGCCTCCAGACACTCACGAAGGAACCAGACACATGATATGACCCGTAGCTCAACATATATAAAAACACACACACACACACAAAATATATATATACCAAAATCTTAACTATAAAGTGCCTTCCACTCTCAGCACGGTCGGTTTTATATATGTTCTTCTCTTTTTTTTTTTTCCTGTTAGATGTTCCGTTTTCCCAGCTTGCCACCCGCCAAGCACCCGCCAGTCGCTTTCTTCCCGTATAAGATAGATGTATAGTACCGTCGGCTCGCCAAAGTGTCTCTTAATGCCTCAAGGTTTAGGATATATGCCGCCTAAAGAAAACACCGACGCAAAAGGAGAACACGCAAAAGAAAGATGGTCACATCCTGTTCGGGGGCAATTTAATAAACGCTTAAACACATCTAAAAACAGCCAGGCCATGGCGAGCCGAGCGCACGGTCGGGCAGGGTATACGTACCACCACAAAAAACGACGCCACGCGAAGACCGTCAAAGATACTACCAAGAAAAAAAAAACGAAAAACACAGGGAGGTTCTCCTCGTTGTAGGGGCAGAATATTCCTCCTCCCTCTTCCAAGGGCGGGTAGAAAGAGAAAGAGAGAGAGATTGTGGGGAAAGGAGAAGAAGGGAGGGGAGGCGTGAGTGGGACGCAAACAGACCCGCCTCTGGCCTGTCCAGCGTCCACCACGAGTTTGTTGTTCGCTATTTCCGGACGCAGACGAAAACTACGGCAAAAACGGTTTCAAATTACGCGGCCGGACAGTTCAGCTGGGTTGCTCCCTCGGCTCGAGCGTTAGGGCTGGACATATGCACGGCAAAACGTCCGACGAGTCGTACTTTGCGAGGCGTCCACAAGACGGCCGAATCCGACCACCACGGCGCTGGTCAATCTCAGCGTCACCTGTACGCCCGTGAAACGCCCGGACCGATTGTTCAGCGCCTACATGATCGGATAGTTCGGCCATCTTTCCGATGCGTCGGCCGTACGACTCGTCAATCATTTTCTCGTGCATTGCGAGCAGTCAGAAAAATAAACAACAACACAAAAAAAAATCATGGCCGACGTCCGGTGGCCGGGCTGCCCGGCTGCACGCGGTGTAGAGGGGTGCAGTTTGCTCCTGCCACAACAGCCATTTCAATTCGTCGTTTCTCTGTTTAGTGGTTTAGTTGCTTCTCTTCGAGTCGCAAACGATTTTTTGAGTCCGCGCTCTCGGGAAATACACTTTTCTAGTTCTGAGGATGCACGTGCGCGCGAAGAAGGCCCTCGGACGGGGCCCCTGAAATATGTGGCTGTCTCCCGAGCTGTCGTCTTTCGCCACGCGGCGAATCCCTCCTCCTGTTGGCCGGAGAAGAACGAGCGATCGCTGCATCGCTGCTTCTTGCTGCTCGCCTGGCCCCCTCCTCTTCTTCGTTTACCTGTGCTTGTTTACATTCCAGGCGCAAAAAGGTCTCTGGAGAAGTGGGCTTTGGCCGAAGCGCGGCGTCGCCCCGCAGGTTCCCCCTCCAAACCGCCTTCCCGCAGCCCGTTGAAAGGCCACGGTGTTCGTGTTGTTGCAATGCGGTCCGGTGCCCGATCCCCGCTCTGTGTCTGTCTGTTCGGGGCGTTCTGGGTGCGTTCTGCGGGGTTACTGCTGCTGACGACCTGTTGCTGTGGACGGTCGTCGTGCTGCCCACGTTAGCGGCGTGGGCTTCCCCCAAAACGAGAGGATCGTTTGGTGCGTGGCAGCGCCTTGTTTGGTTGGGACGTTTGTTTCTGGGAATCTGGTGCACTGGGGGAGAACCCTCTGATGATGTTTCGCATTATCGTGTCATGATCATCTGTACAACTGCTCAGCTCCGAACCCGTTTTTTTTTTTCTCATTATTTAATTTTTCTGCCTGCAGAATTTGATGGTTGTGTTACCTTACGGCTTTCGTCTCTATCGGCGGGGGGTTCGAAGTTCTACGGGGGCACCTTGTCCGTGTTGTTTTCCACGGAGCTTGGTGGTTACCCCACATAAGGCCTGCACTCTGATTTCTTTACGTCATCTCTCTGAATCGAGCGCGGGGAACGCTGCGTTTTCAATTCGATGCTTCACTGACTGAAAACGAGCTCCGGTCGACCTCTGACGAAGCGTCCGGCTACATGAGTCGATCGAGCGCTGTGTCAGGAACGCAAACAAATAGCGCAATTCGTTGTTTTCCCTCTCGGTTTAGCTCTCAACTTAGCAGCTAGGGGCGCGACGGTTGGATTTCATCTCCAATGAAAAGAAGAAACAGGAGTATGCCATGTTTTGTGCGAAAAAAGTCTGTTCCTGTTTGTACCCGTTCATCCAAAGTCCTGTCTTCTGAGAAAAATGAACAATGGATTGGTTGTTTACCCGCACAACGAATCCCGTAAACGGAGTAGAAGTCGGGGCGACAGTTCTCCGTGCTCCGTTCCGGATTTCCAGCTGTCCGAATACCATAACGAACTATTTCCCTCTGTAGGTTTTGTTGCTTGCCATTTTGAGTTCTTTGCTGTCAGATCATTCGAAACCAGCATTGCTTAACCGAAGTCATACATCACATCTAAACCTTTCATATTTTTTAATATTTGTCTTTTGCTGGAAAAAAATATTTTTCAGTGTTGCTGAAAAAAGTATTCAACCAATTTGAGTATTGCCCAACGTTAGGCGCCAAAAACCGTGCCCTCGCTGAATGATTGAAAACAAAATCCCACGTCTTCGGGCTATAAAGGTCTTTTCCTCGCAATTTAAAAATCTTGTTTCGTTCCACCTTTTCCTTTGTTACCCAATTTTGGCGCGCTGCACTCCTAAAAGCTCCGCCTAATTTTACCGACAAGAAAATACAAGAGTCCATCTGACACTCGCACTTCCAAGGCAGCGCTGGCACAATCTAGACAATTGCTGTGCCGTCGGCGCGCCATTGCAAACTGCTCAGGTAGCGGTAATTTCGGAACAATCTTATCTTTTTTTCTCGCAAAACTGGTGCCGGGAGCCGTCTTTCTGCATCCATGCATGTTCCGTACGTGGGCTGGCGATAATCAAGGCTGCCCCACATCCCTGGCTTGCCGTCGGCTTCGCAGAAGGAGGGTATTGTGCTCACCTTAGTTTACGCGCTGCTGGCTGTGATGATGATGCGCTCTCTGCGTGCGAATGAATCCGCGCTGCCTCGTCCAGTCGACACTTCCAAGACCACCCATGCAGAGAGGACTGTCGCAGGTGTGTGTGGATCTATACACCACGTTCTTCGACACCAGAGGCAGTAGAGATGGTAACAATGAATCAATAGAAATGAAGCTCCTATACGTACATGGGGATATTCACGGGACACTATACTTGAGCGCCCTGTTCAGAGCGCATGCTTCGGAACGAGCTCACACGCTAATGGGTCGCTAAAACCGTCCATCTTGGTGGTGAGGAATGATCGCCGCTAAATCGCCGTGGACGCTCGCTGTGTCAGCTAGCGCTCAGGAGTCACGGACTCAACTATGGCCGAGGGTGAGGCTATTGTAAGAGACAGCTTTAGAACAGCAAGGCGTTGCTTATTACGTTGAAACTTCTTGCTTCGTGAGTTCTTTCTTTGTGCTCTTATTGGCCAACGCCGCAGTCCAATTGACTGCGGACGATGTTGCTCGGCACTCACCACTCCGTTTCTTAAGTTGCCGGGAACTCTAGATGCTGCGTCAATATATAAAGCTCGTTTGTTTGGCGGATATTCTTTTCTTAATTATTATTATCCTGTGTTACTTGACGGTATATGCAAGCATCAGTGACGTGTTGGTGGTGCCCGTGTGACATTCCCCCACTGTTCGTGTTGATAGGGCTCGACCCCGTCAGTCTCTTTTGGGACTGCCCGAGCTGAAGCAGTGTCCAAATTCAATAGGGACTTTTAGCAAACCGTTACCGTGTTTTGCGTACCGCATTGTCGGAGCCATTGAAGCATGCATTTAAGCGCGCTCCCTGGAGATACCGTGACCGACCGCGGGGAGCACGCTTAAAAGCATGCTTCAAAGGCTCCGGTAGTGTGCGGTACGTAAAGCACGATAACGGTTTGCTAAAAGTCCCTGCTATGTCAATGTATAGGGATTACCGGTAGCAATATGTTAAACTACAAGAGAACAGTTTGGGACTCACGAGTTCAGCTCACCAAATTCACCTTCTGCGATGACGTAGGCTACTAAAATTTAGTTCTAAGATAACTATGCAACCTAACACCTCTCCCCCCCCCCCTTTCTCGTTCTTTCCCCTCTCGTCACATAACAGAAAGAAAGACTATTTGCAGTAAACGGAGATCGGCAGTCACGCTTGTACGTATCTTGCCGTCCGGCCTTCATGAATCGTCAAGTGATGGCCTCGTCGTCATGGCTCCTCCCGGGAGTGCGAACCCGTTGCTTGGGCCTCAATAAAACTTACAAAAAGCCTGGATTTTTTTAGACTTCGTGTGGGTGTTCATTTTTATGCGTATAGGTACGGATCAATCGGTAACCGATAACGTCGTCGGTATCCCTCCGCACGTCCCGAGTCATCCTACCGCTCAGTAGGGAGCGCAGAAGGGTTCGCTAAAAGTGGAACTTCGGTCAAAATTTTAGACGGAATGGTATATATCACTCCACTCCCGTCTGATCTCGACGAGTTCCGTCTGCCCACCCGAACAATGCTGGTGCCAAGGTCGTTAAAAGCTATGCGATAACATCTGTGGAATCTGCTGTGGGCTACATATAGTATCTTTGCCCCATCCGTTTCCGGTCAGCATGGTCTCTGTCTCGTCCTTCTACGCGATATGTAGCCAGCTTTAATGAGATCGGGGGTGAGCGAAAATTGTCCGTCGGTGGTTCGCCCTTTCCCAGTTTAGCCACCAGCCTGACAAGTACGACAGGGCGACTCTTTTCCGATGCCCGGCCACCAGCATGCTCTCGTTGCCTTTCCTCGTACCTTGACTCATGCACGCCCTATGCCCACAAGATGCCGAAGCGTTGTCGAAGGTTGGAAGCTCTCTCGTTGGAGGCAGGGCAACTGAATGTCGTCTCTGCCGTTCTCCTCATATCAGTGACGTAGGTTTCTTCTTACAAGGAACTAATGCAGAACAACTGGTTTGTCAACGAGTGAGTGAAGTTTGCTTGGAGGTTTTGTCCTCGTACCTCTATGCGCGGGTTACTTACAAGGTCGTGTTGACCAATGCTCCAGTCTTTATGGGAAGAATGTTCCACGCGAAAACACTGCCTTGCTACGATGCCGAGGCACCGCGTGAGCGTTGGATAGAAAAATGTGCTCCAATCGTGTGCCCTATGTTGCCTACAGATCGCGTAACATCTACCCTCGCAATCTTGCTGGAGTGCAACTTTCTAGTAATTCCAACGGACAGCAACATGGGTTCCTCTTTCTTAACATCGTCGCATGTTTGAGTTACGGAAGCTTACACGAGTCTACAACACATTTTTGTGGCAATTCTCTTTTCAAAATATGGCTAGAAGTAAACGTATTTGAAATATTTTTATTTATCTTTTGAAGAAGGAAACGCTTCCCCAAAACGACTTTCTAATAAAGTTTCATGTTGCTATTCAAATTTCTGTCATGGTTCAAAAGGGCTAACTGTATTAGCAAAAGTCAAAATCATTATAGAACCAGATGCGCAGTCTCCACTTGCGGAGTGGAGTTAAACAATATTGTCCCCAGTTAAATCACACACACGCACACACACACACACACACGCACGCACGCACGCGCACACAAACACACACAGACACACACACAAGAAAAAAAGAATTGCAGGAAAGCACTGTATGCCTTGCAATCAACTCGATAAATTACGAAACTGATTCACCCGGTGCAGCTGTATGAATGACATAATTGTTACGACAGGCTCGAAGTTGACTGCAACTGTCACAAAACGGCATGAAAAACAAAACAAAACAAAAAAGCAACAGCTTGACGTGCTGCGTGCTGTGCTGCTACACCAAGCGACGATCTCGCCAAATGAAGCCACGTGTATTATGTGAGGCTGAAAACCGGGACTCGCGCGCGACCTTGCTACACAGTTTTCTGTCATGACATAGTGCTAAAGACCTTGAGCGAAACGCAGATGCCACGTGCAGAGGTCACTTTTCACTAAATGCGTTCTATAACGGCCTTTCACCTTGTGTCGTACCGCAGGAAAGGCTACAGGCTCGAGCTCCTTGCTCTAGGGCACATCTCGGTGGCACAAGCTCTCGTGCACCAACTGCAGCTGCCAACGCTATGAGCTCGCGCTTCTAGCCTTCGCTGCGGTACAACATAAGGTGAAACGGAGTGTAGCACGAACAAGCTACTCCGTTCACCCTGACTGCAGTCAAAGCTACGAGCGCGAGCTAGCGCGCGCTCCTGGCTTTTGAGACGTGCATTTCTAGCGCGTGCGCTCGTACGGCGAAAGAGCGCTTCAAAGAATGCCACCTCGTGCTCTCGTGCTTGTGGAAGATATGGTAGTCAAGTTTTCCAGAGTCACTGAGAGCTTAGAAACAGCAGGTGGTGGCTTACTACGCTGACGCCTCTAGCTTCGTGATTCGTTCTTCAAAATTCTTATCGCCAAATGCCGCCGTCTCATTGGCTTAGGGGAAATAATCGAATGGTGAGATCTCACCACGCTCTGCGTTTTTTCACCGTGACTATAGTGTGCATATTTTGGCTAGCATATAATCTATAGCCAAGTAGATTGTTTCACTTGCATTTCGCACAACCTGGTCACACACGCAGACACACACAGGCACGTAGCAAGGGGGGGGGGGGGTGGGCATGAGGCCTGCGCCCCCCCCCCCCGAAATCTTCCATTTTTCTGGGACCTCCTCTCCCCCCTCCCCCTCACACAGCATTTTGTCATGGGCGCCCCCCCCCCCCCCCCCCCCCGAAACAAAATCCTGGCTACGTGCCTGCACACACACATGAAAAATATCTGAGCACGACAGTTTTAGCACGGAAAAACATACTGCTGAGAGCTTGTCCTCAACTCAAGAGAACATTAGCGCTATAGGTACTCTTTTTGGTTGGTTATAGTGACGAGGCTGGAATGTTCTCTGTAGATTCACTTATAGAGTAGAGTCCTTCGGCGATCTCTTGTAGTTCGCGCATTTTTCAGATATTTAAGTGTATATTGTCACGAATGACAAATGATTACGCGGCGAATAACTGAAGGAACTGAATATTTAATGGGGCGAACGTGTGCCCAAAACAAAGAAAGAGGTGGTTAGCGTCGCAGGCGTCGATGTCGGCGAAACAGCAGGATCGGGCGATGGGGCGAAATTGACCCCGCCTCGCCACTCGGAGTCCCTTATGTAGAAAGAATTTTGCTACTTGGTATTTGTGATAGTTTCTTTTCGTATCGGACGATTTTATTTTTGGGTGGCTTAATTATACGAACGCAGAGCATATGTAGCCGAAGTGGCTACGACTGTAATGTCGTGAGGAAGGACGTTTCTAGTATTTGTTTATTCTAGCAAGTACGAGAGAGCGTTACCATAAGATGGAATGAAAAATCTTTAGATGTTATAAATACCGACAGGCTGAATGTCGTTTCCCTTTTAATTAGTTGTAGGTGCAAATATCTCAACAAAATGTCCGAGGCAGTTCTTTCCAGATCCAAGCACAAGTCACTCATAAGTGATAGTGCAGATACTTTTAGTGTTTTTTTTTTCTGCGTTTAGAAAAGTTTCTAAACATGGCACCATTTATGATATAAATAAGGAAAAAGAGTTTTGATTCATTTCGTTTAATGCACATGGATGTGCTGAGACGCGTGAAATTTTTGTGAATGTATAACTGCTCGTTACATTCTTAGAAGTTTAATGGTAACGATTTCTGTTGAAATATTGATATGTTCATCGAGACCTGGTGTTTTAAAAATAAGAGAGAACGAAGAGCCTTTGTCCAGTTTTTGAGGAACATGTGTACCATAACACCGATTACGATTGCCTCGGTATATGCTACGGCACCCAACCTCACTACTGAAGTATTTTTTTCTTTTTTTTTTACATCGCTGTATTATTATTTAATTGCTTAAAAAAGGCTTATTCTAACATAGCCAAACATGAGAAGCGCAACAACATTGTCAGACAACCTGCAAAAAAAGAAAGAAAGAAAGTTATATTGCGCAATACTGAGATTTGACGTGGAAAACTTCCAGCCACGGAAATTCATATCCAACCTCGAGTCGTTAGACTCTTATCGTGCGAGCCGTCCGAGCAAAACCTCTCGATAAAAAGCTCGTCATCGTGTGATATCAAAATTCCAGAGTGT
The DNA here is from genome assembly GCA_013358835.2 of Ixodes persulcatus. NCBI lineage: Eukaryota > Metazoa > Arthropoda > Arachnida > Ixodida > Ixodidae > Ixodes > Ixodes persulcatus. Next base: position 56,840 of record JABSTQ010010475.1, read on the forward strand.
TCTGGAGAACGACAACATGTTTTTTTGTTTTTTCTTCTCCATACCGCATAAAACCAGTAAGCTTTATTCTCTGCGTACACTAACAAAAAAAAAAGTTACACAAATTCTGAATTATTAAAAAAAAACAAAAAAACATTAGAGCAAAACAAGAAAACGTTATTTTGTGTTTGCCGAGAAGTGATCTAGATCACGCAACTTTCATGACGCCTTCAGAGAGCAGCGAGCAACACATCATATTCTGCGCCGGTGAAAATGATTGTGCCCGCCGAGCTGTGTGTGTAGGCACTGAAAAACATTTCGCAGCACGACGGAGTTGGCGTAACAATACTCCGTTAGGCCGCCACGGCAGAGCCAACAAGAATACGTCGAGGACCTTTTTGTAGGTCAGGCGGGTTTCGAGGAACGGATCGTAACTCAGCCACTCTCCGATTCCAAAACCAATTCCTACGCAAAAAAAAAAAAAAAAAAGAACAGCTGAAAGTAGAATTTCCGACAGTGCTTTACAACCCGTATTCCTAGAAACTCCAGATTTCTACGTTACAAAGTAACACTAAAAAAAAAAAAAAGATAGCCGTATGATTTCACGTTTCCCACACGAGGACCAAGTGGCATAGCTGTACAAGTAAATAAGCCTATGGGAGTATTTTTTTTTATTTGCATTTCTTATGCGAAAATGGTATATGACAACTTTCTCAAATAAGACAACGTAGAATGCGATTTCCAGCACATCTGTTCCAGCCTGTAGAGAACGGATGGGCGAAAACATAAACCGAAAGTTGCAGGCACGAATATATTTCCAGGCTGTTTTTGAAAACCAACGGTAAAATTCACAGCACGTAAATCGCTGTTATGGCACCACTGCCGATGGGGCACGGGGCTTGCCAAGCCTTCCACCTTTTTCCCTCCCAATCCTCCAGTTTCTCAAATGAAAAATAAACATTATTATTATAGTTAAAGGCGTATTTGCGACTTCTGTACGTTCATACATCCATCATGGATGATTTGTATTTCTTTTGTGTGTGTGTGGAATTATTTTTTCATGTTCGGAATATTGTATTATTATCGGTTGGTTCTTCGTACAGCACTATCGCTCTTCGCCGTATATATATATATATATATATATATATCATTAGCAAAACTTAATTAGAATTGACAAGATGGCGCGTCCCGAATGTCCCATATTAAAAACAGTTCAACTCTCCACTTTACTACTAAATTCCCCACACCGCGTTTTTCAAACTGCCCGCGAGAGTGATTTCGAGACCGTGCGCAGAAAATTGTAGTCACCAATGTTCGTGCTAAGCATACAAACGCCATACTTCATTGGCTGCCCAGGGGTCACCCCATGTACGTTATCCGGCAACGTTGCGCAACAGTTCCAAGAGGCCAACCGCGGTAACTTACTGAAGTATTATCTGAAATGCAATAACTCTATATTCTTTTTTTGTGTGTGTTTGTAAAAAGAACGTATCTGAAAATGTGTTCGTTATGCTAGCACCCATAGTAGCCGACAACTTAGGAAATGCAAGGTAGCGTGAAATTAAAGTCCCCTGGCATCTTAGTATGCTCCAACGAGACTGTGCAGTTACCCGGTAAGAACGCCGCAGAACAATTCGCTATCCAATGAACCTAACCATAACAAACGACGCCCGGCGTTTCGTAAGCTGTCAAAGACCTTAGCAGGTATCTTCGAATTTCAATTTGAAGCTTTTTTTTTTTTTTTACTATTATGTTTTATGTCACATTGCCGTTTTTGGTGAAAAGACAGTTTGGTCTTTCGGTATCTCCCATAGTATTGTCCAAACCAGATAATCCCGTTTCAGCATAGGATTCTATATCGTACTGTAAACGTGCGTCCATATAAACCCCTCGTGTGACTAACACCTGCTACGCACAATGCCGATACTACGATGATAAAATCGATAACAAAGGTATCTACGTGTTAGCAAGGGATGCAAATCGCATCGTCGCTGTGTTCCCCTTAGAGCTGCTTGTGTTCAAAGGGGTTTTGAACGTTTATCGCTGGAGTCATGTACCGTAGGCAACGGTACAAAAATTTGTTTTTCAGTGTGTAATGAACTTGATGCACTCAGGTATTGAACAACCTTATTCTACGATTCCGCAAGCCACGAACGTGAAACAGTCTACTGCACGATAACAGGGACTAACACTATAGATGAACAACGCGGCACCCTGTAGCTGGACATGCACCTTTAGCCGGTCTTGTCCATGTAAAATATACTGTTTGCGTTCGTGCCTTTGGAAGACAAATGTTTCCTATTTTCATCCTGAATCGCTCCTCGACAGCGACACAGTCCATAAAACTATCTTTATCGCTCCATCGATGTTTGAAGCCATTAATAAACTGTCTAGAAACAGGCACAAGACAACCATTTCGTAATGAGGTCCCGTACAGAACAGGTACACTTTGACTCTTTTTAATTTTCATCATCCTTTGTACACTTCCCGTTTCGGGGTCAAATCCTGCGGCGGTTCTCCACTTCCCTCGAGTGATATTTGTTTTTGTTCTAGCATCAAATCTTGCGTAATCAAACTTGACTTTGTAGGAAACAGATTTCCCCGATGTGACTTGGGGTAAATGTCCACAAACAGGCGCTGTAGTGAGATTCAGACATGTCCGTTTACATCGCGACCTGTGCAAAAAGACCAGTCTAGAAATGGGGAATACCGAACACAAGAAAGCCTGCCTTCCAGTTCGGTAAAGGTTGGGGATAAACTTTACTTACAAAGACGGTGGTCGCGAAGTGGAAGTCAGGGGGGAAAGAAACCTCACCGCAGCAGCATCGCCTCGCATACGAGAACTAGCACGTCCTACGTTCGCACTCACGCACTAGCACACACATGAACACATCCAGTTCAGGCATACGACAAAAATCTTCTTCCTATGTACAAGTTCCTGAGGAAATATATCTGTTTCTCGAAGGAAAAGGTGAAGGACGACGTCTCCCTGAACTCTTCAAATCTTCTCTTCCGAGTAGCCGGACTCGTCCGACACGTTGTCCGACTCCTCGTCTACGGTTTCGTCGATGGAATTGAGCGGCCTTCGCCGTAGCTGAGGATTGGGCATGTCGTCCACGGAGTCCGAGTCCATAGAGTCCGTTTCTCGAACACCCACCCCTAGGAACTGGTCTGACAAGGAGTCCAAGTCTGCGTCCGTCACAATGTCCGACGTCGACTCGTGCTCCGACCCCGTCGTGATGAAGTCGTCTTCGTCGCCGAAGTCGTCGTCTTCTTCGTCCTCTTCGATGGACGTGAGCCGGGGCGCGCTCCTGGACCTCTCAAGCGGCGCCCTGAAGTTGCTGGTGCCCGTGCTCAGCAGGACCTTTCTCCTGGGCATGGCCGGTTGTTCGTAGATGCTTCCCAGGGACAGTCTGGCCTTCTGCCTACTCAACTTCTCGCGCTTAAACTCTTGCAGCGCAGAAGCGAGCTTGTGGTTCAGCTGAGCCGTCATCTGCCGTGCGATGTCCTCCTTGGCGCAGAGGACAGCGTGACATCTCAGTTCCTGCTTCATCTTGCGGCCCTCATGCCTGTAGATCCAACAGAAGACCTTGGGGTAGGAAGACACAGACGTGCAGTGGGTAATCCGACTTGCCCAGTACTCTGTCAAGCCGTGTTCTTTGGTGACAGCTTTGAGGCCCGAGTTGCACACGGTTAGCTTCATGTGGATGTCTTGTTTGACGTTCGTGCAGTAGTTCTTCCACAGCGTGGCCAAGGGTTTGTCCACGCAGCCCTCTCCCTTAGCCCACGGCGTCAGGACGTTGCCCAGGTAGACGACTTTGTACGTGGGGTCGTATTCCGTGATGGTCACGGACTTTTTGTTCCAGAACTTGTTGAACATTGGCGGCCACGACGAAGACATGGCGGCCGTTGTCGACGGGTCGGCGAACAGCGTGGTTGCTCGGTGATACGAGGAGGCACCAAGGGGTCTCCTATCACATCGCACTAGACGGCCCGTGTTGGAGGCGTCCTTTCCAGCAAGATGCACACGACGAGGCCTAGCACCGGGCAGACGCAAAGAACAGCACTTTTTCCGTCTCGGGAGAAGGTAGCAGCAGCGTCGATCCCCCTCCCCCGGCAGCCCAGGAACGGACAACGATGACAGCCGCCTCAACAATAAACAGAGACGCACCACCTGCTGCGGTCGCTGGGCAGCACTCCTCTGCGTGGACGCGACCGTAAGTCGGGACGCTTGCAGGAGTCGCAATCCAAGGGATGAACTTTTTTCCGTGCGGCGTACGAAACGAACACACGTCCCGTAGCAAAGCACCAGGCTTCGGGGGCCGGGGATAGGAAAACGCTCCTGCCGGGCCGCCGCTGTTGGCGAGGTTGCGTGTGTGGAAACCGGCTTTTTGCGCGCCAAGCCAACTGGTACAAACAAACGAAGCGTGCGAAGTTCAGCCAGCCACAGCTCCTCTGCTCCGTTCCACCTGGCGCGCCGCTAGCAGCGGAGGTGCAGCCAATGCGAGTTCTGCGTACTACCTGCCGCGGGGACAAGTAAAACTAGAAAGGGGACGCGTGACGTCACAGCCAGGCTGCGTTGCGATTGGTTGTTGGCAGACAGCGCGAGGGTGAGACCAGCGAAGGTTCTGAGGGTGCTTCAGTTTTCTCAGCCTCTTGATCGGCGGTAGTCTGAGGGGAGAGAGCTAGGCACAGACGAGCCGCCGTGATCGCGGTGAGGTGTCCGCTGTCGCAATCTGGGGTTGTAGAGACGCCACTACCGGGAGGTCGCGCGATGCGCGTGGATTTCAATTCGTCCTCAAGCTTCCCGGAAAATCCCGTGGTAGCCCTGCAAATAAGAGGAATGGCAGGTGACGTAGGTTATTGTCGAACACGCGGTAAATAAGCCGGCATTGTTCACAAGCTGGATTCGTCAGAGCGGAAACAAAAGAAATTAGTCAAGGGAGCTCAACGTTCATGTTTCGTTCGTTTACGTCGCTGCACGTGGCCTGCTATTTACGTTTTAGAAACCTTTTCTTGGTATTAAGAAAGATGACTGAAAAATTTCAAGAACAAGAAGCGACATTGAATATTGTGACAGCTTCCACCCCATTAAAGAACCTTTTTTTTCTCTGGATACAGTTTTATCATGATGAAAGCAAAGTTCTTGCTTGATCGGTAGACGAAAAGGTAGGGCTGAGTCGGCTAATATAGGCTAATATAGGCTAATACCGTTTCCTGAAACAAAACTCAGATTTAAATAAAATAAGTTTAAACACGCGAAGTTAAAACACGAGATAAAACCTAAAAATCCCCCCCCCCCCCCTTTTCCTTTATTTTTCTGGCCTTGCCCCTGCCAAATTAGAGACTTCTCAATTTCTTCAATTTCTGTAAACATAATCTTTAGTAATACAAAAATAAGAAATAAAATTGCGAAAGTAGGTTCTCCCATTCGTTAAAGCAGCCACACACGTGTATTAATACCAATCAAACGCAAGAATTGCACTAAATTGTCTTTGCGACGCCCTACGTGTCCTTAACTGCTCACCGTAAAAAAAAAAAAATACTGGGGAACGCGTGATGGCGCAGATTGGGCTATCATCTAGCAAGTTTGGAGGCGTCACCATATACAGTATGCAGCTCTTTGTTTTCAACGACACGATGCTCACTTTCGTTGAAAACATCTAAATTACAACTTCTGACAAAACCACGATATCCGCCATGCAGGACGCACGGGTCAAACAATCCTGCGATAAAAAAGACAAAGAAAAAAAAAAGAAAAACCGTTCCACGTTGTCTCTTTTACGTGAAGGTATTGCATCAGGCATGTGACAAAAGGGCACATGACGCGCCAGACAATTGGATATATATCGTATTGGAGTTGCGTCGGTATTGCCAAGGCAAAGGAGAGTGGTCCTTCTGCGCGCGCGTGCGCGCTCGTATGTATCACACGTAATATTTTTTATCAACACGATGTCTATTGTTTCTTTTTATCTTTTCGCTCCGTAAACGCTCTCGCTACTCTTGGAAACAATCCGACGTGGTCGCAGCCCGCTTGCTCTCTGCAATAACACGATACGCTATCTGTGACGAAAGCCGATAAAGTCGGAACGGATCGAGCGTATATGTATCCGATCGCTGCAGGGTGCTCGAAAAGCATCATTTCGGATGTTCCTGCGTCACTATAGATCATATTTGCCCGACGCACAGGGTGTAGGTGTGACCAACTTCGATCCGCAGTTCTTATATATAGTCGCTACGCAATCGATAATATCGCACCATCATCGTCCAATGGGGAAATCAAAGAACCAATGACGAAGCGAACAGCGACATTTCAATTGGAGCTATTCCTTAATATAAGTTTCTCGCGTTTTCTTTAATTACTGACAGCCTAAAAAACGCAAAGAGCGGCTTTTTTTTTCTCTTCAGATTTTGCGTCGTGATACGTCACTTCGGCGTTTCGCAAAATTGAAATAAAATTTTCTGGGCTGCAATTTTTAATACTGTCTGAAGAAAATACACGCGTCTATAGAAGAGCCTGTTGCGTCTCCGTGGCGTCAGATGCATATTTGCCTTGAAACGCTTCGCACTTCATATGGAAGACGAATATCTGCAGGTAAAAAAACACAATAAATGCTGCACTGGCCCCCCCCCCTTCAAAAAAACAACACACACACACACACACACACACTATATATATATATATATATATATATATATATATATATATATATATATATATATATATATATATATATATATAATATGGACACTACCTGTGATTGAGCTGCGTGAATTACGAGCGCTGAAAGAAAAAAAGGAAAACCAAATCGAAACCGATGACCCTGGATAGCTCTCTCCATGGGCCTGGAATGCGTTACCAAGTTTCTATTATGGCAGAATCTTGTCGGCCACTGCAGACTTCATTTCCTTTCGGTTTGTATCTTGAATCTGATCTATCAGTAAACACAGTGCGGTTACCCGAGTTATTTTCTTTTTTGTTTATCTAGAAACTTATTTTTTAGTGTTGAATTAGAGAGCATGATGTTTTTCTTCCTATAGTCAACGAGCGCACCATTCTCGAGATTCAACTTCGACTGTAAAAAGACATCTATAGAGTCACTAAATGCGCTCAGAGTACCGGCACTCTATTCCCCAAATTTCTTGCGGGCGCTGCCATTTTAGTGCAGACCGGGTGCGATTGGCGATCGTTACGATTCAAAAATGCGACTTGGTGCACGCTCTAGATGCGGTGTCAGGAAACTCGGGCGATACCGTTTTCTTCCGCCTCTAGTCGTATATTAACATTACTGGAGGACAGAAAACCGCTTCCTGCCATTCTGATGAAAACCTCGGATAAGTGGGAACAATGATATTAAAATGACAAAGATGGCTAAAGTGTCACGACTCTGGAAGGTCTATCTTGTTCAGTGGCTCTGTAGCTGGGCAAACTGAAACCTATCCGAATATCTACGCGCAAAACTCGTTAAACCGTCAGATGTCCTTCCGATATCTCTAAAAAGGAAATACGAAAGCCACTATTTTCCTAAATGCGACTGGTTACCTCACCTAGACACTCAAATTGAATTCCAAAACCTTGCGTAAACTTTGCCTGAGCTTACCTTTTTGTTTGTTTGTTTTCCTTTAGGATTCCGTTGAAGCATTCGCTATGACTCTGAAGACGGACTCGTCCTTGACTTGGCTTTTAGCGATACACCTGATGGTTGAACCGAAAAATTTATAAAGTGCGTCTATAGTATTTCTTCCATGACGTGTTTTCTTTACGGCCGTTGAACTTCGAGACGAAGATCATGTGCTACTTGCGCTTGTGTTTTGTTTCCAGCCCTCGGGGTGTGTGACGCCTATGAGCATTAGACGAATCACACACTGCGTGACAAGCACACCCATTGAACGTGGAACATTCCGACTGAAAGAAAATTTTCCATAGCCCGTAGAAAATTTTCCGCTTCTCTGTAGAGGTTCAAACCCGCTGGGCGTAAACTGAGCAGTGGAAAAGTCAGTGATCGAGCCGCAATTTAGCCAAGCCAAGGAAGCTTGAGTTGGATAGGAGCTGGTGTCCCCTAATAGAAGGTATGTCGAAGCGCTGCATCTTCTCCTTTTTCCTTTTTTATTGTTTTTTTTTACTTTAAACTCTTGTCTTTTTAGTCTCACTTGCTTCTTCTCTTTCAACTATACAAGTGCCATTTTGAGGCCGCGTCATGGCGCAGCCAACTTGCCGATTGTTTTTGTGACGTCTCTATCTTTCCTCTACAACATCCTTCTATATCGTTTGAGCACCACGACTTTCCGCCACACTTTGTGCTCTTCTGAGTCTTGACTGTTAGTTTTGGGGATTGTCATGAAGTATAATGTAGTACGCTCTCTAACATAAACCAACCACAGTCCATTACCGATTTCTAGTTGTGTTATATTCAGCCCACTCACATCTTTAAACGGTCACCATTTGAGCCTCTAAAAAATCCGGAGCGACAATTCCTTCCCGCAAAGCATCGGGAGAGCCAATCGGTGGTATCGTATACGAAGGACGGTCGGCGAATGACCAAACTAAAAATATGTTTATACAAAAAAAAAAAAAACAGCACTTAACACTGAGCATGACGTAAGCACTTGAAACGTCGTGCCCAGTCCACATGGCTTCATGTAACATGACCTATACACAAATCAGTTTCCCCGCTAATTTCTCGTGACTTATACGCAAATTCAGTTTTCCCGCTAGATTTAACGGAAAATTACGTCACTGGACCTCATCACCAATCCAGTTTCCCCGATGTCACATGAGTTTACTGCACAGTCCGTTTTTTTTTTTTTTTTTTTTTTTAGGTCTGAACGTATTTCCAGCCTGGTCATTCGTCTAGCTTCTTCCGTACTTTGCTGTGATTGGATCCCCGAGTGCTTTGAGGGGAAGTACTCGATCCAGATCTCTTAAATTGTGCACGTGAACTGTCTATTACAATATGTCGTCTACAGCTGCTAAGCGCGAGGTTCCAGGAACTCTAGATATAGAACAATTAGATCGGTAGGCATAAGGCGCAATATCCATGTCTGAAGACAATTATATTCCGAGTCCTATCTCATATAGAAAGTATGCCAGGGAAACACGCAACTTTTTTTTTTTCTTTTTTGCTAAAAAATTAACGCACGAATAATTAAAATCAGTAGACAGGAGAACACAAAAATAGCAATGGTAGCTCTTTTTTTTAACTAGCCGTTTTATTTTTTAGGTGCCAGTTGTGTAAAACAAATATATGCAAGAATGGCGACTCATGTAAACGTCTCCAAATGATATACGGGGGTGGGCGGTCACGCGACACCTTCGAAATATCGTGTCACTTTATAAACAGTGTCTGCACCTGGAGGCTAGAATACTTCGTTTTTTTTTTATATAATTGTTTTTTTAAACGTCAGCCAGTCGCGGCCTAGGATCACAGGTAAGGCAGCATGTTTCTTCAATGTTGGGTATGAAAGTCTCGCTTATTGGCCGTGGTCGGTATTAACGCCGAGACGATTCGGTTACGCTCTCTTACATGGGCGGAAAGCTGTCAATCTCTCCCCCCCCCCCCCCCAATCAATTGGGAAACGCTTGGGACGTCTCTTAAAAGAGACGTCCCAACCGTGTGTAATCCCCTGGATAACGTAGGATACGCATGCTGACGGCATGATGCCTAAACAAATGTCTGCTTTTGTGACCCTATAATTTAGCTTTCATTGCAGAATTGTGATCAGTGAATTCCGTGGTTCAGGCGCACTGACCGTAATAAATTGTTTCAACGCTTGGAAAACAAAATGGGGCTTACAGAACGTATCATGTCGTCTACTTCCGTAAGCTGCAGGTCCACTAGAGGTGCCACTGTCGTCATTCGCATTACTTCCATGGCTTTCGAAGGAATTTCCAGTACCAGCCTTTAACGTATTTGCTAATACTACGTAGAGTCTTCGAACAGAACTGCGCGAATAGTTAGAAAAATGTATGGTGAGTGGATAATTTTTTTTTTTTTTTTTATCCCCTGGGCGCCAGTTATCGACATGTACGGGAACCAGGGCGCACAGATGAGATTAATGAGGTGCACCCAGAGGTTCCGGAGGCGATGGTATTTGCTTTTCCGAAGAGCTCGGGAAGAGGGGGGGGGGGGGGACCGAGCCCCCCCGTAGTCGGCGCCTATGCCCTCTTATGGCTTCCATTTTTGACGTCGCTACTAGGATTTTCATTGCCGTGAAGTCACAAGTTGCAGTCTTGGCTAGTTATCATCACTTCCGATCGACAAGTTTTATAGTGACTGTAAAAAAGCACAGTGAAATCTTGGAGCCGTTGGATTCTTAAACCAAAACCCTCATTGTTGACACTCTGACGTTACTCTCATCTTGCATGAATGCGAAATAAGAGCGATGGACCCCCAGTGAACATTCAGGCATGGCCCAAGTGATCTCACCCAGAAAGCTCACCAGCAGATCTAAAAGCATCCCGGACTTCGTATTACACTTTATTACTTGGGCGGGTATTCAGAAATGTATTTGAACCAGACTGGTACGTCACGCGTTACAAGTAATGGATTACTTGTAATCGATTACATTTTACTGTAATTTTGTAACGCTTCAATTAGTTCCTTCATGGAGTAACGATTCTTGTAATGGAATTACTTTTTTGTTGTAATCGATTACAAAATTACCCATTACAGGTTTCTGGATTTTTTTTTTTTGGCAAGGGGGGGGGGGGGGGGGGCGGAGGGGTTAGATGTGCTGCAGTCCCTCAGCATGGGCAACGGTCAATTATTATTCTTTTTTTTTTTCGAAATCGCTAAGCACGGGACCTCGAGGATTGGTAGGTCACTTCACTATTGCTCGTTTCCTGGGTACATTTTTTGAGAGGTACACCGGAGACTACGTCCAGGCAGGTATGACCTTATCCAGCCTCTTGTGAGTAATGTATTTAAACAGCACCCTTTTCATTTATTTATTTGTTTTTCACGAGAGGGATTGCGTGTGTTGGCGTTACTCACTCAACTTCAAGCAAAAACAGTCAAGGGTTTTTTGGTTTTCTTTTCGGAACAACTGAGCGCGAGACCCCACGAAATATGCTACCGTAATAAAAAAAAGTTGAATGAAAAGTAACGTCGGAAGTAACCGATTACTTTAGAGCAATTTTTCGATTGCGTTTTTGAGGCTGTAATTTAAACTGTAATCGTTTACAGTGAAATAATTGTAATTGTAATCGGTTACTTTCTTTCAGTAACGTGTACAAGTCTGATTTGAACCAACCACATGTAAATGACTGCACCAAGCTTGAGTATATAACACGCCATCGTCTTTATATACCTTCTTTTTATTACATTTTATACCATGTCCCTATAGTATACACTTCCTTGGTGTTGATTCTTTCTAGCAAGTCATCATTGTATTTTTGTAAGAAACGTATTCTTTATCGCTATTTATTAGATATGCTGCAAAACTTAGTTCTTGATCTCTTATGGCTGATCATGACTAGTCGCTTTACCTTTGTTTCCAGATTCCTCATGTCTGGAGATAGTGCTTTCTTACTGGTTGCCTTGTGATAGCAATTGGATCGGAGCTAGACAATTACCTCGGTATCATCTTAAGTTGGCAGTGGTTCTAATGGATGTCTCCCTGACACAGAATGTTTGAGTTAACCTTTAAACGTTCCACCTTGAAACGTGCGCGGGAACACGCAACAGATGCTCGGCATAATAGATTTCTTGACTCCCTGCTCGACTGGCAAGCCTGCCTGCCACTGACGTCACGACACCGAACAGCGCGGGTATACTTGCATGTTGTCTTTGCCATAATTTTAAACGATCGATTTCACAATAACCATTTTGTATTTCATGATGCTAACTAGCATGCCTGAAAGGGTAAAGGTCGGGGATTCGGAAAATATGGTTCGTTGTGGGGTAGCTCGAAAAATTGCCGGAATACCCCTTTAACGTACCAGCAGTTGTAAACAAGTTTACAGAAAGATGTCTTTGTCGCGATCCCCAAGTAACAACTGGGTGGCAGTTGAACTTCAAACATCACTGATCATGATTATTTATTGTATTAGCAGCTCTTATTTACATCGCCCACATCCCTGCGAATAGTTTATTAGACGTAGTAGTATACCGACAGCTTTAAAAAAAAAATAAAAACGCGAGGCATGGCTTCTTATGTTCGCGCTTCTTAGTCGATCGTGTGCATAAATCCTTTTCTCCTGTTTTTTATTAGTTATGTAGCGATTGTATCACGTTTTTTTTTTTTCTCTTCAAAAACTAGAAAGTTACAAAAAGTTAACAATCTTGTGAATCAGCCTTAACAAAGTGTGTGATGATGAGGGTCTTTTCTGCTATCCTTTCTATAGCTTGTGCTCTGTATGTATTTTATACTGTGAGTATCACGCTGCTCTGCTGCTTGTAGGCGGTCGGGGACCCGTCAAGCTGTTTTCTACAGCTTTTTGTCCCTGATCGCCACCATAAAAATCTTATGGTGAAATAAACGATTATTATTATTATGATTATTATTATTAATTAGTTCTTCGGAGTTTACCCTCAGAAATAGGGGGGTGTAGTACTTACACCCCTAGTCCCATATGAAACACCCCAAAACTACATTTCGACGTTCAGTCTATTAACGTCGAACTGACGGTACCAATTTTTACGAGTGGCTTGACACCTGTGTGATATAACTTAATAAATAGATAATATACGTATCCAAAACTACATTTAAAAAAAAAAACACTGAGGTTTTTCAGCAGGGTCAACAAAACCTGGAGTGTTCTTTTTTTTTCTGTCGTCTTTAATGCGTATGTTAGCTATTTTAATAAGTTGTATCACTCGACTATCAAGCCGCTCTTGAAAGTTTGTATCGCCGGTTCGACGTGAGTGGACTGAACGTCGCGTTGTAGTTTTTGAGTGTTACACCACATGAAACAATGGGTGTAAGTATCACACCCCCTATTTCAGAGAGTGTTCTTATCGGCTTATGACACAGTCTGATTGGCTACCGAGCAATAACGAGATGCTCAGGTACTCGCTACTTCCCGCGTTTCTTAAGTTTGTCAGTGAATATATTGTTGGGTCTAGACACAGAAAAAGTAGGAGGAGATACGAGGAAAAAAAGAATAGATATGACAGAAAACAAGGTATATTCTGCGATAGTGAGTGGGAGGTATGTAACTATAGTAATGCTGGATAGCGTCCTATCGAGTGCGCTTTCAGACGGCGTCTCACTGCATGAACAATTATCTTCAATCTGAAAAATCCGGAGTGTTTACTTTCTCTCTCAAAAACACTCTAGAGGGCCAATCGCTGCAATCTCGGTGAGTGGCGTAACAAAAATTATATTTTGACCTAAAAAAAAAAAGACGCTTGTTTGTCTTTTTTTTTTTCTGTTTCTTCTAATTTATCTTCAAGTTTTCTTCCTAGTCGCAGGGGTTTGAACCAGACATGTACAAATTACTCAAAAAAGGTAGTTAAGTTAAGTTACTGAGTATCGACGCCAAAAGTAATTGGAGTAGAGTAGAAATTACACATTTGTAATAGTAATTGAGTAAACTGCTAACTACTGTACAAAAGTAGCGAGTTACTTTGAAGTTACTTTCGAAGTTACTTTTTTATATTTTTGTGGTAGCAAAATGAACAGCAGTTTTGATTCGTGAAAAACTTTGCGAGCCTGAAATAAATGCAGTCATTTTATGACTTGACTTTTCACCAAAATAGTTTATTCGCTCGCAAAAGCAATTTACTTTCGAATTTATTGATAGGAGAGTTTTCGCCTTTTGCTACTAACGACGTCCCCAGCTAAGCTAAAGAGACGTTCCACCGACGCGCTGGATGGAACGGCAGCGTTGAGTTTCAGAAACAGGCTGCGCAGGGTCGGGTAAGCGAGTGTTGGCATCTTAGGTGTCCATGACGAAACATGTGAGGTTTAAGTCGTTTGGGGGGTTGTATAACAAACTCTCCTCCTTTTGTCTTTTCCTTCGGCAAGTTGAGACGACGTTCGGAGAGTACGCTGAGCGAGTGCACCTGACCGTCAAGGGTTCAAGTCTCACGCCACGACGATGAGATCATCCGGACGACTGCGCGTCTCGTTGCAGTGCTAGCGCTATGCTACCGAAAAAAAAAAAGTTTTTTTTTTTTTTATTTAACAGAAGATGAAACAAAGTATACTTCACCGCTGGCGCCGGTCTAATAAAAGGAACTCCCAGGATACCGTAGTCGCGACCCTGGCCGGCGACTACGGTATCCTGACGCGCCTGACACTCCTGACAAGAAAATCGTTTTCAACAAAGAGGAGGTGTCCCTGTCGTGGAAGGTCGGAAGGGCTCGAAGGATTACGTGAGTAAGCATTGACGCTCGTACAGTTGCAGCTGGAAGCGGGAATGTGCTCCCATGAACGGATTATCCGTGTCTGCGTTTCTGTGCGGTGGAGTCCGGCTGTGCAAGCGAGTATTCGCTGACGACGAGGCGACGATGGGAACAGGAGCCCAGCTGCGAGGTCATGCCAGTGGCGCCTCCCGTAGAACCCCCAAACCGCTTGAGTCAGAACTCACAAAGGGCAGGCAACATGAAAACAACAACAACCTTCGGAGTGCTCCCGTCTTTGCTTGCACGGTTGCAGCTGAAGGCGCGGCGCCTGCGTGCATTACCGGATTAGGTCAATACCCGACCAAGGCTTGTTAAGCATCTCTTCCTGCGTTCGTGCGCGTCGGTGTTATGTTTTGGCTGCTCATCGCCGCCTTGGCCCAAGGACGCCTGTGATGCATTTTCTACGGCTGCGAGGGGGCCCCTTGTTCGGGAAGGCCGCTTCATCTGCCGACGATTTCGAAAGTAGTTAGTAATTTGAGTAGAAGTTACCTGAAAAATGTAGTTAAATTAAACTACTAATTACCCAAATAAGTTGTAATTGAAAGTTACCAAGTTACTCGGAAAAGTAGTTAAACTACAGTAGTTTGAGTAGAGTAGTTGAATTACGTCCAAGTCTGGTTTGAACATCATGATTAATACGCACCATGCTCGCCTGCACGTTAACTTTTTTTTTCTTCTTCAAGAAAAATACTGCACTGTAACGAGTGAGCATGGCGAAGCCTCAAGCTCAATGCCATAGCACATACTGATTTCTTTTTTCTTTTTTTTTTTCTTTTTATCGAGTCTTGGCGTATTCTCAGCCTCGTTATTGACGAGTTCCCTCCGTAGATAGGCAAATTAGATTTTACAATATACAATATGCAAATTCGATTTTCTTTGCACATTAACACAGGTATTTATTAATGCCAGATGCCCTTCCTAGGTTAGCTGAAGGCCTGCGAACGTCCTCGTCTTCCTCCACGGAACCATGGTCACAGTTGGATGGCACCAACTTAGCGATTGGATCCGAGCCCAATACCAAGCACCATTGGACGCGTTGATTGGACAAGAGGCCCAGCCGAAAGCTGACGCAGCATTCGTTTCCAATCATCGTGTCCTAGCTCCATCTCGCTGCAATGACGTCAAAATTCTAGCGCGCCAGCTTTGAATACTCTAGATTGTGGTGGCACGTGGAGGTGCACAATATCAGGTCTAGTTTCTACCGACTGTTTGTTATGGCAGTTCAAAACAATGTGACTGCGGAGCAATTTTGAGCGACCGAGATATACTGCTAATCGCGACGTGCGCGGTCAAATGGTCGCTGTGATCGGCCTTCCAGGCTTGGTCAAACTGGTCAAACGCTCACTATGATGAATGAGTATGTGATGACGAATTTTTATGAATTCTACTTTTATTACTGCAAGGAAGCAAAATGTCAGACTGTCAACTTTGACGGTGTTGATTTAAGGACGCGCTGACTGTGAAGACGGGGTCACACTGCTTGCGCATCATACAGCAGACAGTCTGCAGACAGATTCGAACGCGAGTCACCGCGAGGACCGTGCTTCGATTGCCGCATGGCAGTGGGTTCGAGGAGAAAGCTTGGCACACGGCATTCGAACCACGGATATTGCGGTGACTCGTGTTTGCAGACTGTCTGATGTACCATGTATGAGCAGTGTAACTCCAAATTAAGCTTATGCCGTGCTTTTTACACACACCATTCAACTTGTCCCTGTCAATCAATAATCCTGGTCGTGACACCACCGATACAAAACCACAAGAGGGAGGCACCGAAACATCTCGTCTCCATATGGGCGAGAACTAGGGTGCCTTCATGTGCGCTTTGCTTGGGTGATGACATCTGGCCATTTTGTTTCGAATGTTTATTTTTATTTTTGTTCTGAAGCGCGTGAAAGAGCGTGTCCCTGCACGCACTCGTGGCACTGACTGTGCTACGGCGACATTTTGTTTCCTGCAATTTCTTTGTATTTACCTGTGAGCGCGTGCTGTCGACATCGGGTACTACAAACGATGGTATCACCCTAACGTAAGGACATTGAGGCACTCTATACTCCGTTTCACCTTATGTTGTACCGCAGCGAAGGCTAGAAGCGCGAGCTCATAGCGTTGGCAGCTACCCTTGTGCACGAGAGCTTGTGCCGCCGAGATGTGCCCTAGAGCAAGGAGCTCGCGCTTGTAGCCTTTCCTGCGGTACAACACAAGGTGAAAAAGAGTATAGGCGAGAACAATCGTTTAGTGTTTTACGTTTTTGATCTTGCTCGTTAATTCAAGTTTTAAACGTTTTTTCTTCTTTTCTTGTTTCGGTGAATGATTGGAATATGCTTCCATATTGTTTAAGGGAAATCAGACGGCGGGTACCGCAAACAAAGTTACTTTACTCGGGCCCCCTTTTTTATCGTCTCGTTGAACAATTGGTGCTGTTGTCTTTTGTTTAGCTTTCGTCTATATCGGAACATGATCATAAGAGAAGTATTTGATCTAGAAGCCGCATAGACGCCCAACCGACTGCACGAAAAATTCCAACGCCGAAGATATCGCGTTGATTGACAAGTGTCGGACACAGTGTCGGACATCGCATTATTGCTACGTAACCAGTAAGGCTCCGCAATTAGCCAACACCACCTAGGAGACAAGGCCTGAGCAAAGGCCTAGTCTTCTAGGTGGTGTTGCATTAGCCGATAATAACATCGAGGGACGAATCACGAAGCCAAAAGCGTGGACATACGAGTCCTCGCCCTGCGTTTCTTATTAGCACCGAGGTGGTTCGGTGGCGCCCTCTTACGGTTTTCTTTCGTGACGTCACAGCCAGGATTTGCCTCGCCGTGATTCGGAGGATTTGCCTCGCTGTGATTGGCAGGATTTGTCTTGCCGTGAACCAGCGATTGGGCACACTGCTGCTGATACGTCATATACGTACGAAGGACATGTAGTTATACAGACAATGTTTGAGGCGTGATTCTTCCATTGGTCATACAAGCTGTCTGCAGACATAGTTCGAAGCATACACGTGTGTGAAGCGAGTGTGATTCGAACATGCGTGAGGCGAGTCCGCAGATATTCCCGTCATCTATACCGCAGAGAACTCTGTGTCCCTTGTAAAGTATACGAGCGGTGCGACTCCTGCTGCTTCGAGCTGGCAGTGACTGCAGCGATCCGTGGTACGAACATGAATTGCAAAACGTGCCTGACTTCAGAGATCTTAGTTTGTCAACTATACTCCATTTCGTTTTTGTTTTATTTGTTTTGTTATTGTCTCGCTTTCCACGGCAGAGTAAGATAAGGCACGCAGCATTCAGTGCAGCTACGGCGTCTCTGCTTGGAACGCAGCCAGTGAGCGATAACGCTTTCCTTGCTCGTCCATTGTTTCGGAGTGCACATATCTTCCGCACACGATCCCTCTATTATTTCATTCGGCCGGAGAAATTCTTGGGTTGTTTTGATCACGGGAGAGCCTCGGCTATAGCTGAGACTTTCCTCGGCATGTGCTGCCCGCGCGCATTCCCACCATTGCACGATACTTCCTTAACGTAAGGCAGTGCCACGTCTTACGCTGACTTTGTGAGGCTTCCATTGTCCCTGCGCTCACGTAGCTTGTTCCTATAGCTGCCACCGCGCAATGACGAGAAGAGATCCGTTTCAATTTCATCCGGCTTTCGTTACATTATTCCGGAATGTTTCAGGGTGGCGTCTCTTCTATCGATTTTACTTCTTTTTTTTTTTTTTGTTCGCTTGTACTTTACTGCGTGAAAGGTATCGGAACCTTCGGCAATCGTTTGTAAATGAACTCGCACGTGACGCTCTCGGTCGTAGAAATGTTTAAATCAATTGTCAATGCCGGACTGGCGAAAGTGCCGTCGTGTGTTAAGTTACGTTAGAACAACAAATGTTGTATAACAATACGCACACAAATCTAATCTTCAGAACGTATTAAAAGCAAATATCAATAACGAAACTGCTCCAACAATAATAATTAAAATAACACTTTTTTTATACTGCCCAGTTTTAATTAACAGCGTACAGACTGGATACGCTACACTACACAAAAAAGCCTGCTAATACTAAAACAATTGTTCTATCGTTCTATTAGCAGTGACGTACTAATATTAAACATTTAGGGCCCATTATTTCAACAAATCTCTATCGTTCGGTTTTATTCCGCAGATAAGAAACCTAAAAAAAAAGAATAGTTTCAGTTTTAATATTGCCATCATAGACACCTGTAGGAAAATATCGCTCCTTATCTCTAATCAGCTTCATGTTCAAATCGCGAAAAACATCGTAGAGTGATTGACGACAGAGTAAGAAGGCAGGTGAGCTGGTTTATGCTTCACATATGAAAAGCCCTAGACGAAACTCAACAAATACAAAAAGCGACACACACACACACACACCTCGTGCTGTATATGTTATTTGCCTGTATTCCTCTATCGTCTCATGTTTTTTTTTTTTTTTAATATATGCATACCCACACTCTTACCATACTCCGTGCTTACCACGCTCCGTGCTTCGAGCGACATAGCGCGTCGTCTGCTCGCATCCCAGCTCCGTCCCAGAAGGGCGCCCGCGAGGTGGTGCCTCCAAAGCATCTCGTCGCCAATAGCGCTCCACTGTATGTGTGAAAAGGCCCGGACCAGTGCGTGGAGACAAGGGCAGCCATCTTTAGATCTACCTACTAATCATTCCAATCAGGGCTCGGCGTTCTGAAGCCCCCGCGCTCTTTCGTCTCCTCCTGCATAGATATCAATCTGCAAATGCAAAGATATGATTTTTTTTTGCCATTCTTAATGTAGTATACGCTTGGGTTATACATGTCAATATTGGGTTTTCTCGTGAAGCAGAACGGGACCCGCTGAAAAACGCTTAATGATGATTCTCGTGTACAATCAATCGGAACGCTAAAGGGACACTAAAGTTTTCAATTATTCTTTCTTGGGTAACTACTAGGTGTTCCAAAAGTCTTAGAAAAGCCCGGAAGTTATGATTATGCACAATCTCTTTCCTTCCCATTAAAAGAAAGACAAAGAAAAGAACATAATCTAATACAGGGAGGGACCCGTCTCTTTTTCTCATAATTTCTGAGAAAAGTGGGCGCGCCGCGATGCTTAATCACGTAGGCCTCCATGCGCTGAACCTTTGAAACGAACTGTGGCGCCGTCATTTTAAGTAGTACAAGCTCACTTGATTGGGTCTCGCACTACGTATGGCACCTTCGCTGAGCTTTTTTTATTCCTTTGTAGCGCTGAAGAACGCAAAAACGCCTTTCGACGCCCAAAATCGGTTAGATTCAACGCCTCAACACAATGGAAAGGTTCATGCCACCACCGCTAGGGTATCCGTCTCTTATTTCTGGGCGGTGACTACCCGAAACAAGTTCTCACAAGTATCTTTCCGCAGCGCCCCCTGGGCAACGCAGGAGGCCTTTAAGCTTACGGGGAAGAGGGTGATCACGTGACGAAACATTTACGTACGACTGATGCAACGAGCGGTGCACGTAGCCTCCACCGTACTGTGGGTAAACGGAGTTTAGTACGATTTCGCGTAAATCAATGCTATTACCTGTTCTTAAAAGGCACAACGAAAAGAAAACAAAACGCAGTCGAGCTGGTAAACTAAGATTTTTTATTATAAAGTAAAAATAACTTCTTTTTTTTTTAATTCCACTAGTGCGACAAAGCTGCTCGCAGTATCTCCCGTTCTTTCTCGTTTAAGACGAGGTCGATGGAATCGTTCGAAGTTGGGTCGATCCGGTCCAAGCTGTCACTCCATTGCAGTGACAGCAGCGTCGATCTAGTAATCCAGCGCACATTACTGCACGAAAATGTAAACCTACTTTGCACCTCAGAAACCATGTATTCACGTGTCAAGATTTGATTATGATAATTTTTTTCGAGGAACCGCGACGTAATTGTTTCATATTCAATAAAGACATGGTCACGATTATTTACTTATTTAAAAAGAGGCCTGCATCGCCGTGAGGCATCTTAGCAGGGGATGGGTTTACAAGCATTAATAAAAAACATAACTGATAATTCATAATCATTTATAAGCATCACAATCTTCACCAACCGCGGCGTAATCATTTTTCCACTGACTAAATGTGTTATTACTACTATGTATTCACGCAGTCGGTCATCACGCAGATGGTTGCAACATATACATAAAAGAAGACTTGAACTGTAAACGTTCACAAGAATAAAAACGACGATTCACGGCATTTGCACAGTCGTACTTCAGCTCAAAAACCTCGTAAAGTTATTGATTTGCGTGAATAAATAATAATAAAAAAAATATTGCGCGTTCCTAGGTGGGCTAAAAAAAAGAAAAAAAAAGTGCTCATCTGGTCGTTTTTATACCCCTCAAAGTACAATGCACCCGATTTCCAAGGAAACATGTATTATCAGCTGTCGAGAGCCCCCCCCCCCTCCCCCCCCCCCCCCCCCCCGCTCTCCTCGTAGCCACCGAGACACTCCACACAAATCGTTACGCACTTTTTCCATACTCCGTTCACATCTAAGCTGACAGTGTAGTGGGAGCTATGCCGGCTTGCCGGACCAATCAACCACCTCCATTTCATCACCTGACACCGGTCTCTGCGCGTGGGTACAGGGGGCGCGAGCGTGATAACGTGGCGAAAGATCGACGCTCTGACTGGTCCGAAGACGTCACCCACCAAGGGGTGAACGAAGGATAACCCCGTACACTCTTCGCCTTACGTGGATTTCTGCGCTGCGTTTCTGGGCTCATCGTTTACGCGCCGCGTCCTCTAGTACATACAAATACGCGGCGGTGTCTCTCATCTCCTTGCCGAGTCACGTATCATGCCGTCGTTCCTCGCTCGAGCGCTTCTTGTTAACGCCTCACGTAGAGCGGAAGCAAGGTGCTGTTTCGCGGATAACTTCCCCAGGCGTCTGATGTGATACGAGACGTGTAAATTGCGCCTGGTGTTTGAAAAAAAAAAGAAGACAACTAAGTTAATTAAAAAAAAAATGTATTTAAAATATTTTAGGACTATGAGGACGTTGCAGAGGGAAGTGCATTACAGGTATGTCAAACAGAAGCAAAGAAACAACAACTAAATTCTAAGAATGCAAATAATTATCTGTTCATAAAATAGTCAAATAGTGACATATTGCTTGGGCAGTTTTAAAGGCGTTGCCACCGGAGACATTTACGAATTGCCACAGACTCTGGAAAACGTGGTTCCATGAAAGCGGGGTTCGGGGAATGAATGAACTCTGAAAGTTTTAGTTTTACACGATAGTACACGTATTTTGTGTATGTATTTGTGACCGCGACGCGATGATATGCAGAAGGGAGGTATTAGTAATATCCATAATATACCCGAGACGAATGAATCATAAAAATATGGATGCAATAACGAAGTATTTAGGACTTCGGTGTTCTGTTCGTTTTTTGTGTTTTTTTTTTTTTTTTTTAATTATTTATTTATCTCGGGTTTACTATGGATGTCATTCACCAGCCCACCTGCGTTTTTTCTCTAACTTCAGGTATTAGTAAGCTTTTCACGTAATGGAGGACTGTGATAGATTTTGTGAAACAAACACAAACGAGAATGTTTTCTACGGGATGCAAGGTAGGCATGCAGCTTCAGACTAGGTTTCATGGATGTCACGCTGGCAGTGCAATGGAAGTAAGTAAGTATGAAGAAAAAATATCTATTTTGAATTGCTTCAAGTTCAACTGCAGATGTCGACAGTGCTCCAATTCGAAGAGGCGTTTTCTAGTTTAGATCAAACAAAGGCTTGCTTTTTTCTTCTTTTTTTTTCTTTTTTTTTATTGGGAACATAAACTACTGTTGTCCGCTCAGTCTCCGCTAGCAGTTGGGATCCAGATGCCAAAGTTTTACGACTGACCGTTTGCTGGATCAAAAGCTAGAGGCGATTTTCGTCAATTTTCAATTAGAAAATGGGGCGGGAACAGATACCAGACGCCATTTATATCCATGTATTCACGGACGTTTTTGGCTGCTATTTGCTAATTCAAGATGCACTAAAATTGCTTATAATTTTTTAATCACATTACCGAAAGGTGTGAAACTGTCACCTGTTGGTCAACGTTACAGCGCAATCGAAAACCTGCACTGTAACGTCGACCAACATGAAAAGCCCACTCGCCCAGCCTGAAATTTTAACAGTTTGTCACCTGATCCCAACCGCTATACTCTATACTTTTGCAACGAGACGAAACGTTCGGTGAGGGTTTATTTTGGAGGTGTAAAAACAGGGTTTTCTTTTCTCCTGAGTCCTAACCACCTTGGTTTCACGAACTGTGCACAGCACGCGGTTTGACCGGTGTACGCGTCGGTACGGGTACCTTTGGAAATTGCTCCGATTGAACGAGTGCTCGTGGAGCAGGAGTTCTTGCCAAAGCTGCGTGCCCGTATCTTCTGAAACGTTGTATTTAATGTATGAAATCAATTATAGACACTACATTTATCATAACGGTTGTAAGCCTAGGCGACCCGTTTAAAACAATCGAAACGATGTTTATTTCCACGTAACAGCTTAGATTCCGAGGTTGCTCTCCCGCTGTTGGCATCTCTTTGTAGTTTCCACACATAACCTTTCTGGATTTGAAACGCGTCCCACTTTTTCTTCGTTTTTACCATATGCGTGTGTAAGTTGCGTCCACTCACAATTTGTGTAGTTTATTTTTTTTGTGAACAGTACACTCTAAAAAATGCCCGTGAGGCTGCTTTCCCACACAACACTCGGAGAGCCAATCACCGCGACTTACGGAGGCAGCTCAGCGAATGACGATGCCGAAACATATGTTTCGACCAAAAAAACGCAGTCTGAGTTGTGACATTAAGCAATGCAAAACGTCACGCTTGCATTGCTTAATGTCACAACTCAGACTGCGTTTTTTTGGTCTAAACATATATTTCGGCATCTTCATTCGCTGATCTGCCTCCGTAAGTCGCGGTGATTGGCTCTCCGAGTGTTCTGCGGGAAAGCAGACGCACGGGCTTTTTTTTAGAGTGTAGGTGTATGTATAGCAGGCAACTAGCACGTAGCCAGGATTTTGTTTGGGGGGGGGGGGGGGGGGGGGGCGCCTATGACAAAATGCTGTATGAGGGGGAGGGGGGGAGAGGATGCCCAGCAAAATGAAAGATTTCGGGTTGGGGGGGGGGGGGGGGGGGGCGGGCCCTATGGGCCGCATGGGCCGCCCCCCTGGCTACGTGCCTGGCAGGCAAAGAATTTTGTTCGAGCTTCGATTCAAACGCCAATGATAGAGCATATTATATTACTTCAACTTTGTCAATTTTCTTATAATTTAGGAAGAAATGTTGCTCGTACAAAGCGTACGACGGGTGATACCAATGGTGCGCCGGAAGCAGCACCTAAACTGGAGCTATCACTAAAGTTTGTGAACCATTACACTGTAAAGGTCTTCATCACTTCAAGAACGGCAAATCCTTATTATTTTATAGTTGTCCAACTTCTTTAGCTAATAGAAATGATCAACTAAATATGGATTCAATTTAGCAAGAGAAGTTATGAACGCGTCGAGGGAGAACGGCGATTTTTTTGAAAGTAATTTGAAATGTCCGAATATAAAACCCATGACCCGACAATTTCAAAATAATTTAAACAATTTCAAAATTTTTACTTTCGGAGAAGCACGCCCAAGGGTACTAAAATGGAACTGAAAGTCGGCAGTTGCAGTCTGGCAGTGCAACCATCCTTCACGGACATGAACAAGCCGGAAGTTGATAGCGTTTTCTTAGTATCGCGTCTTGTAAGCAAAGCCCTATCGATTCGAAGTGTGCGAGAAGTAAACGCTCTACATGTTTTACAAGTAAGGCCAACCGACAACGCTGGAACCGGACAAGTCCCTAACGACGTTCGTTCAACGAGAAGCAAAGATCACAATCTGACCCCGCGGGAACTCATACTTCTAAAGATAGAAACCCTCAACTCCACAAAAAGCAACAAGAATGACTATTCCAACGAAAAACACGGAGAGAAAACAGCCAGAACATCAAACAAGCAAACTGGACTGCCCAGAGCTTAGCCGGTGATTTCGTTGGCTGCCCACTCAGTCACTTGTTACCGCTGGCTGCGCCTTCCGTTGGAAAGTGCATTCCACTCGGCAAGGTCATCGAGCGTCCTTGACTCGGGAGAGGAGAGCACGAAGAAACAATAAGAGCCGAGAAATGAGAGAAGAGGCGGACACCTGAACCTTCAAAAGGAGTGCTGTTGTTCTGGTGCATACCTTTTAGAGGGGCAAGGTGAACCCTCTCTCAAGATACTGATCCTGGACGCTTCGGCTCCTGGGGGTGCCCAAGGACACGTTTCTGGACCGTTAATTGTTTGTTGGCTTCTTCGACGCACAAATATTTTGTGCTCGTCGCCAACGCTTTTCGAGTTTGTCTTGGCTTAGTGTAGAGGTTTCGGCACCCCTTCGATTGCTTGCTACCAAAACTGTTTACTCGAATGAGCTCAATTGAGCTTGCTCGTGGAAAAAAACTTTACTTGACTGTATTGAATTGCGGCTTGGGGCTTCTGCGGCGCATCTTACTGCACGTAGAGCAAAAAATTGCTCTACGCCAAAAAAAAAAACAAAAGAAAAAACGTAGGGAGTGTTGAGTTTGCTGGAGCATCTTTCTCTCGCTCCGTAGCCATTTAACAACGAATCGCGAAACAAAATACGTAAATATTATAAGCCGCGCCTAGCGTTTCTTCAGCTGTCGGTGACTATTCGAAGAGCAAGTCGTCTGCTTCTTGCGCAGTGGTTGCGGTGACGTCAGAACGACGCCGAGTTCTGATTGGGTTTGATTGGAAGGAGAGTGGGTAGACATCAATGCTAGATGCCTTGACGTCTACCCGGGCACGTAGCCAGGATTTTGTTTCGGGGGGGGGGGGGGGGGGGGGGACCGCCCATGACAAAATGCTGTACGAGGGGGAGGGGGAGAGGAGGTCCCCGCAAAATGGAAGATTTCGGGGGTGGCCCGGGCCCCATGGGCCCCCCCCCCCCCATGCGCCCCCCCCCCTCCCCCCTGGATACGTGCCTGCGTCTACCCACTATTTTTTGTTTATCAGCCAATAAGAGTTGGCGTTTTGACATTCAACGCGACCAGTATGAAAGAAGCAGACGAACTTGCCGTGCGCGTAGGTTAAAAATTTCTTGCCTACACCGGTTGTCGAGGAGAGCCGGCATTAGAAGCTTGCTGTCTTCCAATCATTACTGAGAGGAGGCCGTCCCAAGCCCCACCCGGCCTACCGCATATTTCGTGTTGTGTTTTTTGTTGTGTTTTTCGTTTACGATCATCGCGGATTCCTACAAACAGTCAGCACGCTATATATACGCCCATTTTTAAATGTGGTGGGTCACGAACCTATACCGGGGACACGGTGGTTGGTAAGTCCGATATTTTCCACCAAGGAGTATAAACACTTTATTTATATACCCGCATTTTCATCCCATTTCAAGAAATTGAAACAGCGACGTTCGTCCTGATAACATCAGTACTACGATTAGGTACCACACCCAGCTCAGGCCTGCGAAATCTAATCACTCTAAAACATGACCGTGAGGCTGCTTTCCCACACAACACGCGGAGAGCCAATCACCGCGACTTACGGAGGCAGCTCAGCGAATGGACGATGCCGAAACATTGTTCGGACCAAAACAACGCGTCTGAGTGTGGACATTAAGCATGCAAAACGTCACTTTGCATTGTGTAAGGTCACAAACTCAGACTGCGTTTTTTGTCTAAACATTGTTTGGCATCGCATCGCTGATATGACTCCGTAAGTCGCGGGTGATGGCTTTCCGAGTGTTCTCGGGAAAGCAGACGCACGGCTTTTTTTAGAGTGGCAGTCGGTCCCATTTCAGGTTTTTGTTTTACGCACGCTCGAGGTCTCTTGAAATAAAAAAAAAAATAAAGAGAAGGAGAGAGAGAGAGAGAGAAATGAGCGGCCGCCCTCTCGAGTTTTTTTAGGAAAGAAACGAAATTAAGAAAAGAAAAAAAGCAGGCAGCTCCTTTTTGGAACTGGTAGAACAATAGAATAACCCCTTTCTTTGAGCCTTTGGTTGGAGATGTTTATTTTCGCTCGTTTTGTTTACGCGCTAGTCTCAAAAAGGTTCTCGCGGCGGGCTGGCGCTACTTAAAAATAACTGGACTAAAATGGGTGGGATCTCTCAGGCGCCTCCGTAGAACAGTGCCATAGGAATTGCTTCCTTTTGTACCCAAAGTAGCTCAGTGCCAGGAACTCCCTTAGCCGGAGAATTTAGACGACACCGCAAGAGCAGGCATCATGCGCTTAAAACGGTACAATCTTTCTCTTTTCTTTTTCTTTTTTTTTTTGTAAACGGTGTTGCGAATTTACGGAAAAGATCAAGTGCAACAAATTTGAATGTCAAGCAGGTTCAGATTCGAACACAAAACAAGACGGCGAAAATAAGCAAGGAAGATGTCGGCTTTCTTTTTCGGCGTTTGCTCCACGATGATTTGACATAGTTCGGCCTGGCTTTCTATATTAGTGAATTTACAGTCGTCTCACATTTTTGAACCTCGAAACTATTGTGGAACAAGAACAAAGCAAAAACGAACAGACTCTGGGCGTATAATATACTTCCTCGCGCCCCATAATTAGGACATACATCTATCTGCGTCAAGTATAAAAACTTTCTGAAAATAAGCATACGACACATCCTTAGAGTTCAGTTATGGATATATCAGGACGGATATTTTTTTATGCTAAATGGTACCAGCTATTTTAGGTTTCTGAAAATGGAAGCACCTCCAAAGGCCAAAAAATATTACGTCTGCTTCACACAGGTTTGTGACACATATATAGCTGGAGCTACAAAACACAACTCCCAGAGCGTTTATGGTTTCCGCACGTAGTTCCGGTTTCACATTTCCAGTGTATTCAGATAAATATTCCAAAAGCCATTCGCTCTACCGTCTCACTGCTGACAGAGTCGTAGGGTTTAATCATCGTTTGTTGTTGCGCGCCGCCTCCATTCCCCGAAACTTTTTTTTTTCTCTTCTTTTTTTTCGCTGGCGTACATGCACCGTTCCACTGCTTGCAAAATCATAGCCCATGTGTGCGATCATCACGGCCCAACACGCACGCGCTCGTCGCTTTGGAAAGCGAGCAAAGCACGCGCCATACGCGAGGCTGAAAATGGCTAAGGCCAGAAAACCCTTCTTTTCTTCTTTCGTCGATTTGGAGTTTGGAAGTCGTTAGGTGTCATTTCATGGACTCCCGTCTGAGCATACTCCGAGCGAAACGTTTTCCTCGTTCTTAAATACCGCCGGTTGCCTTTAGTTTCAAAGACAGCCGTCGTAGCGGGAATATTTCGTGTTTATTTTTTGTCCTTGAATTCGAAACAACGCCCACGCGTTTTAACAACCGAATGGCAAGGGAAGACGACAGAAGATACAAGTATATGAAACGCTGGTATGATATGTTCTAGAGATGTCGAGCGATGACTCCAGGGGGACCCTGCAATTGTGATCCGGCTTTAACTGTCATCCGAATGTGCTCTGAAGAAGTCTTATGCATCCACGTCCCCTCGAAGCGCTTATTTACGAACCGATGGGCAACGACTAACTATGGAAGAGAGTTGGGAAAATCCCGTTCCGCAGCACCCACTTAGGCAAAATATTTGTGACCGAACACTTGACACATGATGCTGATAACATTGTCACAATTTAAACCCCGAGAAACAAATAAATTAGAAAAAAATAAAAAAAGGAACAGAGAAGAAACGAACAAAATAACGTTCTGACGATTATTTTGTTTCTTCGTGACTCACAATTTAGGTTATAATGTTCCCTAACCAGCTCGTCTGCACACTTGCGCTTCACGAAATCGTGTCGCGGGCAGCAGGCTAAAAAGAAAAAAAAAAAACAACTACTAAGCATAAGAATATGGTGACCGTCGAGTCAATAAGCATATTTGAATCCATAAAGAGCTGTAAGATGGGTAACGCTTAATACAGATACAAAATAAAATTAGTAATGCTCTCCCTCTCACGATACTGCGCTTTTTTATTTACTTTACTCCGCGTGATTGGTGAGGATGGCCAACCCACAAAGATGACGGACGCACGCCGTGACGATGCACTTTTGACTCTGCTTGATTGGCTGCATCGGATGGCAACGTGAACTGCATGCGGTCGGGTTGAACGTGAAACGGAGGGTATGCGGAGAGTAAGTCGTCTGCTTCTTGCGCAGGGATCGCGGTGACGTCTGAACGACGCCGAGCTCTGATTGGCTATGACTGAAAGGATAGCGGGTAGACCTTAATGTTGGATGCCTTGAGATCTACCAACTATTCTTTTTTTTAATCAGCCAATATGAGCTTGATGTTCCGACATCATCGCAACCCCTGTGCAAGAAGCAGACGAACTCGCGCTTCGGTGGCATATATGATGCTCCGGCGTCACCGAACAACGCCGCTGATAGCAGGCTGCATGCAGCGCTCGAGGCGGTGGCCTCTTGCCTTCCGAGAAAAACTGGAGCAATGTTTCCACTCCCATTGTGTGGCCGTTCTGGTTGCGCGGGAGCCTCGTTCTTATGCAGCCGCGGGACTCCGCGTTCTGACGGCGCGAGCGGCCCGAAAGTCGACGCCGTCTTTTTAGTGCACGGCTTGCACTGATGCCACCTCGGTGACCACTGTGGTAGCCTCGCTGCTGTAGCCAATACCGCCTAGAAGACGAGTCCTGCGCATGACGTCACGTACAATGCAATGTATAGACCCTTTTCATGGCAAACGCCACCAGGAGTTGTTCTAGTCTTTGACGTCCCAGAGAACTTCCGGTTCATAAAAAGTATGAACAAAGCCCACCCTAACACCGCTGTTTGAAATGTGAACGCCAAAAGAACGCAGAACCCCCAAATATGATAAATATTTTCGAATACTCTTGTAAACCAACTTGCCTCCTCCAAGACGTTTAATTGACCAGCCGAGGGCCCTCGTTAAATCTCCAACTTTGATGTGCGTGTAGCGTTTATGCTTTCTAGCACTGGCGACATAGGCAAGCTCGACATACTTTCAAAGACGGAGCGACCGGAAGTTGCTTGGGACGCAGGAGGCAGTTCATGTTTGTAAACATGAAAAGGGTCTATAGACCCTTTTCATGGCAAACGCCACCAGGAGTTGTTCTAGTCTTTGACGTCCCAGAGAACTTCCGGTTCATAAAAAGTATGAACAAAGCCCACCCTAACACCGCTGTTTGAAATGTTGATGAAACGTTTAACCACCAATTCTCCAGGTGAACGCCAAAAGAACGCAGAACCCCCAGATATGATAAATATTTTCGAATACTCTTGTAAACCAACTTGCCTGCTCCAAGACGTTAAATTGACCAGCCGAGGGCCCTCGTTAAATCTCCAACTTTGATGTGCGTGTAGCGTTTATGCTTTCTAGCACTGGCGACATAGGCAAGCTCGACATACTTTCAAAGACGGAGCGACCGGAAGTTGCTTGGGACGCAGGAGGCAGTTCATGTTTGTAAACATGAAAAGGGTCTATAAACCAACACACTGTTTACAAACAAGCCCGCTTTGCCCACAACAGGTGTGGGCACTGCGCATGCGCAGAAGCCAAATTTGGGAGGAATGAAGCGTTAGCGCATGCGCAGTACCGACAGCAGCGCCACCGCGGTCGTATGACGTCAGCAAGTTGAGTTGGTGTATACACGTTTGCAAGCATCGACGTCTCGAAAGCTACATAGTGTCTGACCACCATGGATGGAAAATGCTTTGTTCGAGCGGCAGTCTGGCAACCGTGGGCTAGCCTTAGCGGCGAGGCTCGCGTGTCAGGCGATCTACACGGGCCAGCAGCAAGATGGCGGCGCCCCGAGGCGGCACTTGCAAACGTCTCTGATCTGTATACTGACTGGATGTCAGAGTCTTACGGTTCTCTTTTAGTGGAGGAAATTGCATCCATGTGAGCACCCCAGGGAACGCGCGCGCGCGCTTATTGTGTGTGTGTGTGTGTGTGTGTGGGGGGGGGGGGGGGGGGGGGTACGCTGAAATTACTGCCGTCCTTTTAAAAAGACACTGACAAACTATAAAAAAAAGGTTATTTTTTGTCAGGCGATTTTACATGTTCTCAGAAGACTACTGAATCGGTATTTTGCTATAGTCGGTTGCAAGCTAAGAAAAAACCGGAAATGCCTCTCAGAGGAAAATGTAATCCTACGCCGAGAAACGCCAGCCAATCGTTTTCATGACGTCACGATTCCGTGGACCAATCGCGATCCTTTTGAAAAAAAAAAAAAAAAGCTCAACATGGCTGCTGGCCTTAGCAACGCGACGCTAGTTTCTCGTGACAATTATTCTGCTTTTTTGCATCGTGTTTTACGTGCCCGAGGTTACGCCACGAAATCTTAATGGTATCGGCTTGAGTTTGCAGCAGTTTTTGCGCGACAACGTGAGAATCCAGCGACGCTATCGCCAACGAAAATTTCGAAGCGGGCGCGAGGCTTAGCACTGCTAAGAGGTATCTTGGACAGTATCTTGGACAGTATCTTGGACAGTATCTTGGACAGAAAATGAATTGGGAAGACGGTACATTGGACGTGATGTTCTTTCTTTACTAAACAGCTATTTCGTTGAAAAAAAGGTATTCTAACTTATTTAAACGTCCTGAATGAATTAAATAAATATTGTAGTAGTTTAAGACACGTTTACTGGAGGAAGAAAAAGCAACGTTGCTAGCGAACTACTTTCTCGACGGCGGAGGCACTTCAGATGGGCGCAATGCGCTTGTGGGTGGAGCTAAAAGATTGTTCTCAGGTTGCATCCGACTATAGTATCATGTATTTGTTTTATAAAGTAAAAAAGAAAAAAAAAAAACTAAACTGCTCGAAATCGCAGCCGCAACTGGACTGGGGATGAAGAAGAAAGATAAAGGAGGAGAGTGTTGCCGGAAGTCATGTAACTGTGCAACTTTGTTTGTTTTGTTTTTTTCCTCAATCAACGTATTTGCAGCTTTCAGAAGTTAGAAAAAAAAAATAGTTATCATATTTCTTTCTCTATTTTTAATATTGGGTGTGTGTTTTCGGTGACCCACGACTTTGACTATAGATTGGTGGTTGTGTCTGAATCATAGAAAACGCCACGTGACCACGGAGAAGAGAGTGAGGGCGACCCAAACCGGCCAGATCTGGATCAGCGGTTTGCGGGCGGAAAGAAAACCAATTTCGAACCGCCAATTGTGTTTTGGGTAGTTGGGCTCTCATGTGTCATGTACAAGTAAAAATCTTGGCGAGCATAAATACCCTGTCAGTGCTCCTTTAAAGGGGTACTCCGGCGATTTCTTCATGGTCCCCGATTTGCTTGAAATTTTGCTAAACTCGCCAAACAACATCGCTCAAATAGTATCCCAAATATTAGGTTAAAATAATTTTTTTCACGAAGTTATTGAATTTACAATTTTGGTCCTCACCGTGTTTTTCAAACTGAAAGTCTCTACTGGCAACAACGAAAAAGTGACGTCAGTGGAAGGCATGGGTTCACTCTTTTGACTGTAGAATGTGTTCCCAACTGATGGGAAGGAGTTTCATGGTGTCAAATGAATGCTTTGGAAGCTCGCTCCAGTACCCCCGCACCTGCACGGAAGAAATGATTGGCATATTCTATTGTTTAGACTCCTTGCTCGACTGGCAAGCCTGCCAGCCACTGACGTCACGGCACTGAAAAGTGCGGGTATATTTGAATGTTGGTTTTTGCATCATTTTCATTTGCCAATTTCGCAATAACTATTATGAATTTCGCGATACTAAATAGCATACCGGAAAGGGTAAAAGCCGGGGAGTCAGAAAATACAGTTAGTTGAGGTAGCTCAAAAAATCGCCGGAGTACCCCTTTAAGCAGAAGTTAGGCTGCTTATACATCATATCAAAGACAGTCTGCATACAGACAGACTCGAACGCGAGTCACCGCGAGGTCCGTGCTTCGAATGCCGCGCGCAGTGAGTTCAGGGAGGAAACGTGGGCACGCGGCATTCGAACCAGGGGCATTTCTGTGGCTCGTGTTTACAGACTGTCTTATGTATGATATATGAGTAGTGTGACTCCAACCTTACAAATCCATCGATTTTTTTTTCTTTTATCTCGCGACATCGATAAAGAGAATGTACCAACACGCTCAACCTCTCACCGTTAATCGATAGAGAAATGGCCCGCTTGCATTGTTGGGAAGTTCCGCATCGCTAGATGGCGCCGAAAACGGCCGGAGTGAAACATGTCTCACAAAACATAAACGGCTCTAAGCAACTCTAATTGGCGCATGTCATATTGCTGTTGCATCGCTGCAGACATGATGGCTCAAGCAGTGTTGGAAGCTATGTTTGCTTAAAACATATGTACGCTTCGAACATTTCTTCATACTGTTTTTTTTTTTAAATTTCTTTACGATTAATGTAAGAGGACCGTTATACGAGGCAGAAAGCACGCTTCAGAAAATGTCTGCAAACTGTTTTTTGTACGATGTATGAGCCGTATGAATTGCTGAGCTATTGATGTTACGAAGCCTGTGCAGTCCCAATATTTTCGTTGCTTTTCTTCTCGGGTATAACAACTTTGTTTCAGCCAATGTAACTAAGCCGTTTACAAATATTACATCTTAGTATCTGCGCCGGCTTGCTAGAACAGCGTCTCAGCTGAGACTGGGTGAACGAAGGCTCTGCAATGGTTGGGGCGAGCGAGCGTCTTGAGACGCGGTTTGAGTACCGTTCAGCTCGAGCGCTAACTTTGGCAGTGCTTTTTTTTTTTTTTTCACTCGGTCTTAGTTGAGAGTTTATAAATTGCCTCTAACAACTGGACGTTCTGAATCCGTCTTACAAGTATACTAACAAAGACTCAGGTCTGTTTCCACAATACCACATGTAAATATCAAGCGTGCGGTCGTACATGTAAAACGTCAGAGGCTAATGATATGGGCGACAAAAATAGAATGCAATTTTCAGTAGAGAAATACAAAAAAAAAACGAGAAAAAAGCCGGGTTTAAATAGAAGGAATGGCAGAGATACTTATATTTCGAGCACTTTCCAACCGCCACATAAAGCCATATAATCTTTCCGTTCGTAGTAACACACACAAAAAAAAAAGCACTGAGAGTGCGTGAAATCGACAGATAGACGGATCGTGAGGTGGTTTCATAACCGCGAAGAGGCGAACACCGAGTGTTTTTGTCACGGTTCACCGCTGGCTGCTGTCCAGAAAGAACGGCGAAGCCCCGAAGACACTGATGTACTGAGTTCCCTTGCCCCACATAAAAAAGAAACACTTTTTTTCTTTTTTCTTTTTTAGTTTATAATCACTCACACGCTAAGAAATGCAGGACGCGTACCGTACGGGTTCACGCTTCTTCCAGCTTGATTCGAGCTTCGGCTTTCTTATCGACTTACGCAGCGTTCTCATTGCACACATTGCACGTTTTCGCGGTGGAAGTCAAAGTTTTCGCAGAACAGAGAAACCTGTGCGGGGCAGAAAGAGAGGGAGAGGAGGAGACGAGAGTGCGCGGACACTAATGAGAGGAAGGTGGCTGATTGGTCTGGCGTCGCGCTGTGATCGAAGTTTGCGATTGGCCAAAACAATAGCTTCCTGTATTATTATAATGCATGTCCAATCGCCGGTTCATAGCCAGGCAAATCCTGCCAATCACGGCGAGGCACATTCAAATCCTGTGAATCGCGGCGAGGCAAATCGTGGTTGTGACAAGAAACCGTAAGAGGGCGCCACCGAAACATCTCGGCGCTAATGGTATCTGCAGAGGATGGACTAAAATAAAATTGGCTGCTGTTTGCAGTTTTTTGTTTTTATTTCCCGGCAAATAATAAAAGTTGCAGCAAAACGCGATATAAAAAAGGGCCAGGATTTGTTTTAAAAGACACACAAAAAAAAACAGACACACGAAAGTATCGCTTGTAGACAGTGTTGGGAAGTACTTCAAGTACATTGTACTTAAAGTACTACTTCAAGTAGCTTAGGAAAGTTGTACTTTACTTGAAGTACATTATTTGAGTATGTACTTGTACTTTACTTAAAGGGGCCCTGCAATCATATTTAAGCGTCTACCTTTTTTGCGGTTTCCACGTCTCTTGGGGTTCGGGCAAGCCAATGGGCACGGAGAGAGTGACTAAATATCAGTGCGTCATATTTTAACCGGACGACGCGGAAACCTCCTCCACTGACGAGGGCGACCCGTGGTACCGAAAGCGCGCGAAATCTGACGTCTTTGGTCCTGGGCTTACTACTGGTCAGAGCCGCTAAAAGCTTTTTTTTAGTCGAGATACAAAATATAAGTGTCGCGAACCGTTTCAATTATGTATGAAAGTAGTTTTTGTTCAGTATTTTAGATCAGAAAAGAAACAAATGCAGTTTATAAAGTACGTAAACAAGAAATGACCCGTCGACATACCTGCCACCAAGCGGCGGAAAAAGCGGCGCATATTAGAAAGGGCTAGTGGGATGAGGCGCCGACGAACGGCGAGCGTAGAAAGGTCTCGGAGCGTAGAAAGGCCATTTGGCGGTATGGCAGCGCGAAGTGGCTTCCGTTCTGTACTGATTTTTACCCCGTGTTTGCTGTCGTTTGCGGCCAATGAAGTGTTATGCCGAAATAGTCTTTAATCGCGCAGCAAATGCAATGCAAGCCTCCCTGGCCGCCCGCTTCATACAGCCTATCCAACACACGCTTTAGTGCGCCCTCTCGAGCCGTCGACACGGAGTGCGGCAGCCGTGAGCGCTCGATGAGCTCACTATCTCTCCTCTAGTTCACGGCCACTGAAGACAGGACCTACGACGTCATGAAGGAGGTTATTTTTTGCTTGTTTTTGTAATTCTAATTTGCCTATAACGTTTAAAATAAAGCGAATTTTGCGAAAAGAAACGTTTCATTAGGTTACTACGTTCAGTGCGCTTAGGTTCGGTGCAAATTAAAAACCAGTCAAAAAGTTGTTGCAGGGCCCCTTTAAAGTATTTTTTTCTGGTACTTTCCGAGGAAAGTACAATTTCCTATATCAAAGTACATTTTCCAATTTGGTTTTGTTAGATTTGTATCACGAAATGATGCTTTGTCAACTCCGAAGAAATACTGGGGGGCTATGTTGCGCTTTTTGGACTCCCAGGAGACTAGGGAGAAGGAAGTGACGTCAACAACGCAGCAAATGCAGATTGGATGTTGATTTTGTTTTCTTCTGTCAACATCCAATCTGCGTTTGCTCTAGTCGTTGACGTCACTTCCTTCTTCCAAGTCTCCTGGGAGTCCAAAAAGCGCAACATAGCACCCCTGGGAGGGATATTCTACTCTCAGCAGAGACGTGAGCAGACGATGCATAGCTCCGTTTGTTCTGGGGGCGGCTTCCCCGTAGCTTTTTGAACTCTGGCTACTTCTCGGTCGGTCAGCGCAAGCGTGGAGGTTTAAAATATTAGGAGAACAAAATTAATCATAATCTAGCATCTGAAACTGTGGTGCGGAACAATTAAACTTTCAAGTCGAAGAAAAGACAACAGAGGAGAGCGTCACAATGTTTTGAGACAGTCTCCTTTTTCTTTTTCTTCGACTTGAAAGTTCCTTAATTTTTTCACACCGCAATCTCAGGTGTCACATTATGATTTATTATCACCAGCTCACTTTCACACTCACTGTTTTCTTTCGTTAAGGAGAGGACACTTCTCTCTGAGAGGATTACTAGCGGAAGCTACGGGGCTGACGTCATGCTCTCTCCTAGTACAAGTGGCGCCAAATTCAGAAGAGGGACTTCCGAATTTGGCTCCATGCATTCCTGGAAAATAACTACCCTGTGGCCACTTGACTTTATCACATATTCGCTGCTGTTTTAAAAATAAGTCATGCACCCCTGATTACCCCTGGACAATGCATACCAGTTAAAAATCACTGTATAGGCCCGTAGCTCTCAAGTTTTGAGCAGCGCTCCAGGCGAGCAAAATAAAATATTTGGCTCGCGTTTCGAACATGCGTCAATACGCTTCCCCACTAAAGTTCGTTATACTCCGTTCCATTCTAAGTGCCAGCGTAGCAGAGGCTACTGGAGCGAGCTACGAGCTTTCAGTGTCCCTGCCAAGCACGCGCGCTCGTGCAGTGCGAGCATCGTTCAGGAGTACGTGCGTTTGCGAGTAGCTTCGGCTTCGCTATCACGTAAAGTGAAATATACGTGCTCGCGGAAGCTATGAAAGAATGCAAAGATGAAAGGAATGTTAATGGGACGCTGCGGCTGCGAGCTGCATAATTTTGTATTTATTTTTTTAGTTTTTTTAGACGTTTTGTTACCACGCATCTACAGATGCTGACAGGGGCCTGTATTCGAACGTGGCACGTGCAAAATCGAACATTACAGAGCCACCTGGATGGTGCTGCCAGCATAACATGGTCGCGTCCTGGGTAAGCATTCCGGACGCGCTCGCGCCCCCTGCCCCAGAGCAACGGGTCTATAGGCAAAGCTAAACAAGAATGTGTGACGATCACGGATTTTTCGTAAACACCTTCCAGCGGCCAGGAGAGGTCAAAACGATGTTTTACCGCATACCAGAAGTGACGACCTTCAAGATGGCTGCGGCCTTCTGGAAAAGGTGTAACTTTTTTATACTGGCTACAAGAGCGAGCTCCGAGCTTTCAGTGTCCTGCCAAGCACGCGCGCTCGTGCACTGCGAGCATCGTTCAGGGGAGACCTTTTTCGCATAACCTCAAACCAGCCAGTAACTGACGTACCCTCGACCTGGTGCATTTTTGGATTGCCCGCTGACACAGGGTATGCAACCGCCAAGGGTATGGGCGAAAAGGCTTAAAAACGGACGTCGTGCATGAGGTAGTTCCGAGTGCTCCTTTTTACCGTGTTGCAATTTCCGAAAATCTACGGTTGTTTGGCTACCACTGCGTGGTCGTTGGATGGACAAATAATTTTAAAAAGCATAAGAACAATTGCAGAAAGTGTGCCATGAGCACAAGAAGCTGCAGCGCGAGTGTGGCTGCAATGTTATTGAGCTTCGCATTTTCCCCAAGAATCCTTATTTATGAAGTCAGTCGATTGCGAGCTTGAATCGCAAGAGATTCGTATCAGACTCAACGTCACGTTTAAGCTCACGACCACTTTGTCTACGACAAGAGGACAGAATTTAATTCCCGGTGCAGGTGGTCCAGTTAGGTTATCACTATGGTATGTGAAAGGGATAAAAAGTCTACATGCCACCACTCAAGATGGAGCTATCAAATGCCGAGAGCTTACCTGCATAGACTACATTAAACTGCTCATATATACTTCGCTGTGGAAACTCGATCAAAACACCCCACCGTCTTCGTCGTCGTTCTCTCGAGGAGGCAAGGTGATGGCCTGTGAGTAGCCAGCTGGATTCAACCGGACAAGCTCCAACCAAGTTATTGCAGCTCACCACAGCCAAGTCTAGCCAAGTTCCCCCCATACCCACACCGTTGCCTACCCAGATAGCTGTGCTGCCAGAACTAGCCGGTATTTCTTTTTCTCAACCGCTAGACGGCGTCGTCGGCGCCGCAATTCTCAAGATGGCGCCGCCGTTAAAGAAAAGGTCTATAGACGCTTTCAGCGCGCGCCAAATTGAGCCGCCATAGCCGACCTCTTCTTGTCTTACCGAGATGCCGAGCCACTGAAGCGGGCGTTGACGAGTCTCCACAAGGGCCTGTGATGGGGAGAAGGACGCGGTAGAATCTAAAATGGCAATGACCTGACCCACTGTGGTAATGATGCAGTGAAGCGAACGGAATAAGAAGAAACAAAAACTGAAGGTCGGTTATGGCGGCGCCCATGCACAGCTGCCTGAAAGCGTCTATAGCTTTGGCTTCGCTATCAAGTGTGTGCGCGACTGCTGAGCATGTGCTGACGGCGAGCTTCCACAGTTCTTTTGCACGTGCATTCCGCACCATCAAGATTGCCAGTCTTAGCAGCCTATTAAGGTGAGCTCGTTCTGAGCATGCGCTCTAAACATCGCCCTCAAATATGGCGCCCAGTGAATACCCCCTATAAAAGGGACCAATAAAATAACAAAGCTGAAAGGAATGTTTAATGCAACGAGGGTTTAATGGGACGCTGAGGCCGCGAGCTGCATAACACTTTTTTATTTTAGTTTTATTTTAGACGTTTTGTTATCGCGCGTCTACAGATGCTGACAGATGCTTGCATTCGAGCGTGGCACGTGCAAAATCGAACGTTACAGCGCCACCTGGACGGTGCTGCCAGCATAACATGGTCGCGTCTTGCGGACGCGCTTGCGCCCCCTGTCCGAGAGCAACGGGTCTATAAGGGACTTAAAGGACATCATGAAAGATCGTGTTTAAAATACTTGTACTTTACTTTGAAAGTAAATTGTATTTATAGTACTTTACTTCAAGTACATTGCACCCAGTGTACTTGCTACTTTACTTAAAGGGGCGATGCAACGATTTTTGTACTTTGCCCAAATACCGTTTACAACGGATCCCTGACGTTAATGACCTGTGAAACACCCGTTCGTTTTACATCGCACGCAATTGAAATCGCAGAAAAAATTAAAGAAAATGAGCGGCGTTCATTCCCTCAACTCGCAGCCAAACAAGTGGCCACGTGATCTGGACCCGATTATATGCCGCCAATGTTGATCATAGCCACGCGCTGGGGTCGGCAAAGCATAGGACACGCGCTGAGTTTCAGACATTTTTATGGTTCGGCTATTGTCGTTATCGCAGCGATTGGACACGGGCCACTACCCGAATGCTTCTCGAGCTATCGATTATCACGAGCCCAAATCGAGTGCCACGCAATGCTCGGCTCCAATATATGAGCCACATTCAAATATCGTCACTGGGAGGTGCTGCGACCACCGAGTTACGTCATCAGTTTTGCGAAGGAGAGATTGAATGAAACGCTCGCTTTTGACCTTGAAATTACACCGCAACAAAGGAGTCTCTTGGCCAGTGGCATTGCGTGCGAGTATCCTTGAGTCCCACTAGTGCCAGTAGGCTCGTTTGAAGTGAAGAACATTCCAATCGAATTCGTTGCACCGCCCCTTTAAAGTACATCGCGTCTCATTCACTTTGTACTTTACTTGAAGTACCTTTTAGATGTACTTTACCCAACACTGCTTGTAGAGGAATGTGTCAGACAAAAAAAAAATGTTTTACGGTACGCACTCTAAAAAAGCCCGTGCGTCTGCTTTCCCGCAGAACACTCGGAGAGCCAATCACCGCGACTTACGGAGGCAGATCAGCGAATGAAGATGCCGAAATATATGTTTAGACCAAAAAACGCAGTCTGAGTTGTGACATTAAGCAATGCAAGCGTGACGTTTGCATTGCTTAATGTCACAACTCAGACTGCGTTTTTTGGTCGAACATATGTTTCGGCATCGTCATTCGCTGAGCTGCCTCCGTAAGTCGCGGTGATTGGCTCTCCGAGTGTTGTGTGGGAAAGCAGCCTCACGGGCATTTTTTAGAGTGTATGCTGTCGCGAATCCTTCACGGGTAATTTCGAAGTACTACCTAAATATATACTAAAAGATCTTCCCGTTCGTCTCTTTATGAAGATAATTAAGTATACTCGATGAAAGCTTCCTAACAAAGCAAAAGTTACAATCGTGCCCGCGTATTTCCATAAAAAAAAAAATAATCAAAGACCGCGACATTCGTATTCTTCCGAAGAAAGAAAAATGTAAATTTTTGCGAAAGAAGGGATTGGCGATATGTGATCTTTTTCTTTTTTTATTAGCAGGATAGTAGGCAGTTCATGATTGTAAATCTTGGTGGGCGTGCACGCGTGTATGTGTGTGTGCGTAGTAAGGATAGAGACCCGAACTGGAAGACTAACCTACCTTTTTGTTTAAGTAATTTAGGACTCAGAACCGAGCCATTGCGTGAGCATTTGACGCCATGGCGGAGCTGAGATTATAAAATGGTTATTTTTATGACGTTAAGACGAAGACCCGCGAGCGAATACGTAGGCGCGAGCTTGCTTTTAACGGGCACTTACGCGAGAGAATTTATATACCCACACCGAACAGGTATTCGCAGCATGCCAACCAGGAAATTTTTGTAACGTCTACTCGCGCATTTTTATAGAGCTTCTCCTTCCGTATACCAGTTCAGTTCTAAAAGCTTGAAAAAAAATATATATCTCAGCGCCACGCTTACGCAAATGTATTGCAACATTATGCAATGTCGGAACTTGGAAAATTCATATAACGCCTCGACGCACGCGTTGACCGCTAAGTCAATGAAATATAGTTCCCTTGCGCAGTAGATCGTCCTTACTCAATCTATTTACCGAGAATCCAATAAAGTGTGGCGCAGGCTTGGTTTTATTGACGTTGATATTAAGAGGGAAGAAACGGAAGGAACTAAGTTACTTTTATTAGGGCTATGGGTATTTCCTTGCGCTTAAACAGTTTTCACAAGATGAAAAAGCAGGTCCCAAAAATATTCTGGTGGCCCTTGGAGAAGTAAAAGAGTTACAAATGCTCTTTCCACTTTCATTGGGGGAAAAAAATGAAAGCGAAGCCTTTTCGGGTTTCGGTGGCTCTCTCTTATGGTTCACATCTGGGACGTCAGAGCTATGGTTATCGATTTCCAGCGACCATTTTGATGG
This sequence comes from Ixodes persulcatus, assembly GCA_013358835.2. NCBI lineage: Eukaryota > Metazoa > Arthropoda > Arachnida > Ixodida > Ixodidae > Ixodes > Ixodes persulcatus. The sequence goes on from JABSTQ010010475.1 coordinate 97,768, forward strand.
TGTATAAAAAGCACGGTGAAAGCTTGTAGGCACCGCGTCTCAAACCAACACCGTCAACGTGGACAAATCTTGCATTCTCGTTATTTCCATCATAGAATTCATCCCGTTCAAGGCGTTAGAGGGAGCGTGTGGCCAATCATGGATAGCCGACTGCAGCGACGCTCTTGATCGTGCACGTCGCCAACAGCAGGAGTATTTAGTCGCAGATGTGAGCGGAAAACTTTTTTTACGCGGATGCAATTTCTGTATAAGGGTATGCATGACCCTGGATATGTGTTAAGGAATAAATGCAACCTACAAAACGTTGTACGAATACAAAATGAGTGCATCCTAAACAAATCTTCGTAAACAAAAAAAAGAACAAAGAAAACGAGAATGGTTTTCGAGAAAGGTTATAATTTAGTCACTTAGTGCGACAACATTCGTACTTTCCTCAGGTTTTTTTTTCTTCTTTTTTTACACGTGCATTGGAAAAAGAACACGAAAAAAAAAATATACCACAGAGCTGACCTTCAGCTCAAGTTTATTGATATGACACTTAATATAAATGCAAAATACGCCAGTCCCAAAGCTTAGCTTTCTATTGTAAACCGCTTTTACAATAAACCAAAAACAAAAAACGCAGCAGTGGCTCAGTTTACCAGTTTACGAGGAGCCCCGGGGGAAAATGAAAAGCGAAAGAGCCCAAGTATTTAGGCTAACTGCCCTACGATTGAAAACTTAAATGGAGTGGTACACGCCTTAGCTTCATCGTCAAACGCTTTGCCGCTTGAGATGTCGAAGACGCAGGTTTTGGTCCGTCAGGAGAAAAATTGCTAAGACAAAGTGACCCGCTTTCATTTTTACCGCTCCCTATTTATATTCATAATCAAAGAACGTTTGATGGCACCCTACCTTATAATCGAGAGCAAAGCACCTTGACGCTAATTGATAAGCCTGTTTTTCTGTCACACCAATAAAGCTATACTGATGCTACGAACTTGGTAGTGCGCGAAAAAGTACGAATGGGGCCAATACAAGGTCCAAGTAAATCGTTAGCCGCCTCGAGGCATCGACGTAATATTACTTCATATTTTTATCTGCCATGCCAGAATATAAGTGAATTCTTGTTGGTCTTGCCGTCAGCGAGTATGACATGGGATTTTTACGCGTAGAAAATGTCTCCACAACTGACTGCTAAAAAAACAGTGAGAACGCAAGTGATCTGGCGGAAGTATAACACATTGGACTGCCACCGAACTGACATAAATTAAAAAAGAAGCACGACTGTTGTTTTTTTAATGTGCATTTTGATTTTTTTTTTCAAGGGTGGATTGACAGCTGGAACAAAAGCAATGTTCGTTTTTTTTTTAATATTGTGCATAACTTTTCGTTTAAAAAAAATTCCTAAAAAAAGGTTGTATGGTTGTCCTGTCTTTGTCTAATCTCTGGTCGTTTCTTGGAAATAAGTAAAGACACATATGTGCTTGAATATATATTTCGTTATACGCGGGCTCTGTGGGAAAACGGACTTTACCGACCGACGCCGACCAACACCACCTAGACAGTAGGCCTCCGCATGGTTCCCTCTCCCTCTATGAAACGCCATCAGAGTCGGATCGAGCTAACTCGCCTATTGAGTCCGAGCCCGACCTTCGACGCGCTGATCGGACAAGAGCCCCAGCCGAACACTGACACAGCACTCGTGCCCAATCCCACGCCTCGATCGATCTGACTGTGATGACGCGTGCGGAGGCCTTCTGTCTAGGTGGTGTTGCGCCGACCCGTTGCTTCTACAAACAACCTCGCGTTTGCTCACAGCAGGTGCGTGCACTGCGTGTGCGCAGGAATCAGTTTCGTCTCCCATGCTGGTGGGTGGTCAATATACGGCACTTTCTGCGTCTGCTATGCTCTGCTCCACTCTGCTGTAGCACGTTTTACTCGTATAACGAATATTTTTCGCTATACGCGAATTCTGTGGAAAAGCGTACTTTCTCGACCTTCTTCATAAACAGCGCAAAAACTATTCGAGTGGATAATATACGGCACCTCCTGCGACTGCTATACTGTGATCCAGTCTACTGTAGCAGATTGTACGCGTATAAACAAATGTTTTTTGTTTTTTTTTTTGTTACATGCGAGCTTTGTAGTAAAGCGTAGTTTCCAGACGTTCATCATAAACAGCACTAAAACTATTCGGGTGATGAATATGCGGCATCTTCTGCGACTGTTATACTGTGCTCCAGTCTAGTGTAACACACTTTACGCGAATAACGAATGTTTTTCTTTATACGCGAGCTTCGCGGAAACAGTGCTGTTTACGAATCAGGTTTGGAAAGTCAAATATTATTGGAGTTATGAATATACAGCACACCTCAAGCGACTGGTATACTCTCCTCCAGTCTGCTGTAACGCTTACAACAAATATTTTTCATTATACGCAAGCTCTGCTGAAAAGCAGGCTTCCAAAACCTTCTCCACAAACAGCTCTGAAACTACTTGAGTGGTGAATATACGGCACCTCTTGCGACTCCTTTTTTTCGTTATGTTTTTCGTTATACACGAGCTGTGCAGAAAAGCAGAGTTTCCAGACCTTTTCCATAAACAACACTAAAACTCCTCGAGTGGTGAATATATACTGCGACTGTTATGCTGTGCTCCAGTCTGTTGTAACACATTTTAAGCGTATAACGAATGGTTTTCGTTATATGGGAGCTCTGCGGAAATCCAGACTTTCCAGAGGCAGCACTAAATCTATTCGAGTGGTGAGTAGACGGCAACCGCTGCCGTTGCCACTGTTTACTCCAGACCCCTGGGGATGTCACCGATCGCCCTGTTCCGGGCATGTGCGCCTTCTGCCACCAGCAGTCGCCTTCCGCGATAAGAAGTGCGGGACAATGCGTCGTCCCAGACCCCAAACTGTCACCGCCGAGACCGAAATAGGAGTGACACCGTGCGCGGCAGGTCGTTGCATTCACGACTGGAGGTCGCGGGAACTTTCTCGTTCTCGTTTTCACGGCTCACGAACTTCGTCTGCTCGGCGGAACGCTGAGAACGGCCACCGTCGTGGCCGTGCGTACCGTAAGCGAGTTCGGAGATTATTTTTGTTTGCACTAGCCGTTGTGCACTTAGCAGAAGGTTTATGTTTTCGAAGGAAAGTAGTAAAACTTTCTACAGCCGAGACTGGAAAAATATTTTTTTCCATAAATATTGTACACGTTTTTTACAGGTACGTAGAAAGTATTTCCGTTTTTGTTTTTCTCTTTCTCTTGGTTTTTAAAACGAGGCATCCGTTACAAGTTTCGATACTTAAAAAAAAAAAAAGCGCTATACGTCGTTCCAATGTTTACAAAATCAGAGCCCTGCAAGCGCGCGCTCCTGGCTTCGGAAAACGATCCAAGCGCGCGCCATACGTACTAACACTGAAAATGGCGGCGGCCAAATGTCCGTCTCTGGAATAGTCCGTCGTAACTAGGGATGCCGCGAACTTTTTTCGAACCGAAGGTTCGATGATCGCATCAAGCGGTTCGAAAGGTTCGCAAGATTTCGAATTTTCGAACTTTCCATATCGAGAAATTCGACGGAAGTCGAATTTTCGAACTTATTAAACTAAGAAGTTCGACGCTTTTCGAAATTTTGAACTTATTACGCTGCAAAATTCGATGACTGTCGAACTTTCGACCTTGATAGACTAAAAAATTCGATGATTTCGAACTTTCGAACTTCTTGCACTAAAAAGTTCGAACCTTTTCGAACTTTCGACCTTCCTACGCTAAGAAATCGATAAGTTTCGAACTTTCGAACTTATTAATCTAAAGAATTCGAAAATTGGCGAACTTCCGATTCCTGAAAAGTCAAAAGTTCGACGAACTTCGAAAGACCGGCGGGCGGTTTCATTTGGATTCAAGCAGTGAAGGTACATGCGTTTTTTTTTTTTTTTTTTTTTTTAATTTTACATGCGGTGCTTCATTCCTTGCGAAAGACAATGCCGTTTATTTCAATCATCTCACATGCTTGGTTTTAAAGAAATAGATTCCCGAAGGAGCGAGGAAGGACGACGGGTTTTTGACAATTGTCGTTTGTGCCATATTTGAAGCGCGCTATAGCCGAAGCTATTTATGGTAGAGATGTTAAACTTTTTAAGAATGATCTATGTATAGCCCAGGTAAGTGTCGTCTTAAGATATGATTATTGTTGTTCAAGACGAGTTTCGAAGAAATATCCAAACATGTATCTACGGGCAATTATGCCCTAAACTTGGTAATCTTTTTCGTCTACATTGTTTGAGGTATCGCATTTAAATTAACACACACCACAGACAGTACATATCATTACCGTCTGCAGAATACAAAATAATGTATTTACTGTTTTTTTCACGTTGCGGAATAAATTAACTCATGGGGACAGATTTCTAAAATTGTTCAAGTTCAGCACGTCATAAAAAAAAAAAAAAATTTAATTTTTTTTTCTTTCTCATTTGACGTTTCTGGGACGTGTTTCTTTTGGCCTGTACACATTTTGGTAGGAGAAACTTGTTTCATAGTTTTGGACCTCTGAATATGCAAGAATACAACACTTCCGACGGGTCCTTGATAGTTTTTTTTTTTTTTCTCCAGCTTTCTATTTTTGCATTTATTGTTATGTTTGTTTATTTATTATTTTTTACCAATGGCACAGTTATTTAGGTCGAAAATACATAGCTTTGAACTTCCGAGCCACCGAGCATGTGACGAGTAGTGCCTTCCGACAACGACTTTCTAACAATGACCCTCTACGCGATCTTTTATGCAGTGAAGAGCGACAGTAGCTATACATATGCATAAATAATTTCAGATTAAAATAAGCTCAACCATGCCCTCTTTCCCCGTATTGTTTTCTTTAACAGTCCGAAATATATGGGGGGGGGGGGGGGGAGAGACTGGAAAATTTTTCCCGCTAAATCTAGCGGAAAATTTTCCCCGCTAAATCTAGCGAAAAATTTTCTTCGCTAAATTTAGCGGAAAATTTTCCCCGCTAAATTTAGCGGAAAAATTTTCCGCTAGATTTAGCGGGGAAAGAATTAGAGGGAAAATTTTTCCGCTAAATTTAGCGGGAAAAATTTTCCGCTAGATTTAGCGGGGAAAATTTTTCGCTAGATTTAGCGGGAAAAATTTTCCGCTAGATTTAGCGGGAAAATTTTTCGCTAGATTTAGCGGGGAAAATTTTCCGCTAAATTTAGCGGGGAATTTACCCATCATGCACCGCGCGGTTACGCCGACGGCGACGCCGTCGCCGTCGGCGTAACCTCGCGGCGACGTAACCTCTTGACGGCGACGTGAACCCCTTGAGGTCACGTGACCCCCCCTCCCCCCAGGTCACGAGACCCCCCCCCCCTGCCTTCCCCTCCTCCTCAAGAGCTGCGCTCTAATTCGGCGTTACAGGGAGTTGTAAACGGCTTTCCATTTTTTTTTCTTTCAAATTTCATTCCCAGTCTCAGGATTTTGCATCATGTACAAACTAAACTTACTATATGCCAGCGTCACTCGGGCGGCGTTAGATCGGATTACTACCAGCGTGCAAGGGGGTAGGGAGGCAGTTTGATAGATCGCCTCAAGGTGTTTCTGAGCCTCAACCACCTGCCTGCCCCTGGCCGTTTCGAACTGGATGAGTGTCGTTAAACAGTGCGTTCGTGTGATCACTACTTCGTGGTGCACGTTAATGACCACCCCGGGCTGGCGGTCACAATTACTGATCTATGGTCACATGTCACCCTGCACTGGCAAATACTCCAGCACATTTAGGACACTTGTCGTCTCGTTTAATAGACCCTTTCCGAAATTCAGTCTGGCCACTTTGATCACTATCATCATCTGTGGAACGGCATCTGTGCCATACCAATGGCGGCCTTCTAGTGGCTGATAAAGGAAGACGTTGAAGATGCTCCTAAGCGGATGATGCGAGGCCTGTACATTCGGCGGGTTAGTACGACGCGACGTAGGAAGGGAACACAAGGGCTACGTAAGCGTTTATTTCTAATAACTCAGATTCAGTCAATCTGTTGGCGGCACACAATCGGCTTTAAAGCACTTTGGTGTATAAAATTTTCTCGAGGCATCTGAGTGGGTTGGAGCTTTGTTCTGAATGCAGGTTCTTGGTCACCATCGAACTGAAAGGGATCGAGAAAGAACTCACACTAAACAATCCCTCGCGTGCCGTTGACTTGCGAAAGTGACGGTGCCAATACAAGTTCATATCCACCATTGATATGGCAAAACCTAAACTGCTTTATGAACCACCAGATGGCACTGAATTTCGGAAAGGGTCTATTGCCTGACCAACTTCGCGTAGTCTAAATATCACACCCGAATTTTTCTAAAATTTCGTTAAAACCACTGAGGCGTGAAAACGTTATTTGAAACTGAAACTGTGGCGGAACATGAAAACCGGACTTCGAACTTTGGGCACTTGGACTTGGAAGGAATTGGAAACCTTCGAAGTTTTTTTTTCGAATTGAGCCCTAAAAGAGAATCGAAACCTTCGACCTTTTCGAACTTTATGTAGAAAGACTTTATGTCTATAAAAATTCGAAACGTTCGAATTTTTCGAATTTCCGATCCAAAGAAATTCGAATCACTCGAATTTCAAGTTAGGAAAGTTCGGTATCTTCGAATTTCTTGAACCTCAAGTAAAACAATATTCGAAATAATCGAACCCGAACTTTTAGAAACCGTGAAAGCTTCAAACTTTTCGAATTCGAAACTCCAGGATTTTTGAAAGTTGCGAATTTTTTAATTCGAACCTCCGTACGGTCGAAAATATTGAAACCTTTCGAATTCGAACATCAGTTCGGTTCGAAAATATCGAAACCTTTCGAATACTAACCTAGGGTGGTTCGCGGCATCCCAGTAGTAACCAACGTCACTAAAACACTCAGTTGTGAAACTCACCCTTGAAACTCGGACCGCTCGCGTCCACCGACACCAAACTAAATGCGATAACAGCGCCGCCCTTTAGCGACGAGTCAAAACATAAAAGTTGATGTATATAGCTCCTGCGAAATAGCACTGCAGAGATGGTGCCACCGGCCTTTGCACAATTTAGCGCGATTCGACACGAACCAACACGTGCAGCCGTGCAGTTCCCGGAGTGGCTGCTGCGGGAGAAATGGCGGCGTTGCGATCGCCTTTAGTTCAATTCTCGAGTACGAATCGGATCCAATTTTTCAAAGCAGGCTTTATGGCAGTTTCCCAACTGAGTTGTTCTAGGAACGTTGGTAGTAACTGAAAAGGGTTGTATTGCAAATATTACTCGAATAGATACGTGTTACTCCGGTGGCTCTTGACACGTGACAAGACAGATAGAGGAACGCAACGTTCTTAGATCTATCAGTTTACTAGCTCCACGGAAGAGCGGCGGTCGAAATCGGTTCTTCTCTCTTACCTGCGCGCAAGCAAGTGCAAGTGCATTAAAGTCCCTCGATAAAATTCACGCTTTCATGTACCGCCAACCACTTTTGGTGAAACGCGGAAGACACGTGCCAGGAGCGTGTGTTCCTCGGCCATTTGCTTCCAAGGGCCGCTCATTTCAGTGCCGCGCCGCCATTTCCTTCCAAGGGCCGCTCGAGACACTGGCCTCGTGCAAACGCAAGTGCATCGAGGTGCTTAGAGCGGATTAAAGCCCCTCTATCCTGGGAAAAGTGGCGCCATTCATTGTTGTAGAGATGCTCGAGGCACGTGCCGCGCGCCTCTTCTGGGAAATTCATGGCGTCTGAAATCTAGCTCAGTGCTATGGTGCCTGGAACGCGTCTCCGACTGTTGTGTTGACCGCGTCCAAAAAAGTGGTCCCTCGATTTCCGCCTGGTGACGTCATAGACGTGTTATGCTGTCGCCGGTCGCGACCCTGGTGGTGTCCAGCTGTGGTGGATGTAGCAGACGCCTGTTCTATGGTAGGTCGCTCTCCACTGTGACAGTCCACGGAAGCTACAGCAGCCGGAAGTTGGGACGCCTGGGACGCCGTGACGACAGCGACACTTGCGTTCGCTCGTGCTTTTCGCCAGCATTTCTACGGCCAACCGCCAGGATCGCGACAGGCAACAGCATGACACTCCGGCTTCTGTGACGTCATTTGTTGCCACTTCGGGACCACTTTTGATGTATGGGCAGGATAGGACTCTAAACACACCAGTCGGAGACGCGATCCAGGCACCATATTCAGTGCTGCGCTGTGCCGCCATGATCTTCCCAAGGACTGCATGTTGCACGTGCCTCGTGCATCGACGAACCTTGCGCTACTTTTGAAACATGAAGGGGCTTTAGAGCGGATTAAGAGCGGATAGCGTTCGAGCGCCACCGGCGTCAATAAGGAGTTTTCGTAGATGGTTTTCGCCGTCGCGCAACGCTCTCCGCAACCCGCTACGATACCCGGAACTCTACAGCCAAGGCCATGGGCGCGCAGGCGCAGTAGCGGCTTCTTCGTTGCAGAGGGCTTAGCGGAGGCGGAAACGCGGTCTACGAAAACTCCCCAATGCCTCCAAGGACAACGGAGAAGTATAACATTTTCGAACAATGCTCTTTTTGCTCTGACTTTAGCTCAAACTTTATGTTAACCATAAAAACCGGATAGAATTTCTTTCCACCGGAGGTATAATCTTCATCCAACGTTCCACCGATCCCGAAGCTTCTCTCTGTCACCACCAGGGACTCAAACCGAAAAATATAACATTTCGGTTACGGTTACGGTTACCGCTTCCTGTTGATGACGGTTTCGTTTCGGTTTTTTACGGTTTTAATTTTTACGGTTTCGGTTACCGGTTACACGTTCCTAAAAACCGGTTTATTTCGGTTTTTCCAAAAATTTGTTTAATTTAAATGCTAGACAGCCGTTTTATAATAAACGGTCTAAAATAGTCCCAGATATCCAACAACGTGAAATTCAAGAAACTTAGAAACGCCTTAATATTTCTAATTGGTCAAAAGTTGCACTGGTTTCTAGCTCCAACGCTTGTTCATTACATCAACCTACATTATATAGTTTGATACCCGAGCATACAGGTTATTTACACTACTCATGGATCATCGCATTCTATATAATAAAAATGAAAATAAACATTCCTACTATCTTGTTCGGCAGCGTTTGTAAACAACCCTAAGAAAGTTGCTACTGGGTGCTGGAAGAACCATTCGCACCTTCTCGTCGCTATAGTAGTTGATTTCAACCTAATACATGCAGACGAGTCTTCACCCACTCTGAAGGAAGGAGAGCAGAACTATAGCCATCCTCCAGTAAAATACTGCTAAGTGAAATAAAATAATAAAATTGAGAGCTGGGCTAGTTGGTGAAAGTCAACCATAATGTAAATGCAGTGTTGGGTAAAGTACATCTAAAAGGTACTCAAGTAAAGTACAAAGTAAATGAGACGTGAAGTACTTTAAGAAAAGTAGTAAGTAGACTGGGTGCAATGTACTTGAAGTAAAGTACTATAAATACAATGTACTTTCAAAGTAAACTACAGGTATTTGACCACAATCATTCATGATGCCCTTTCATTCCCCTATACAGTGATTGTTTTAACTGGTATGCATTGCTCAGGGGTAATCAGGGGTGCATGACCTATTTTCAAAAACAGCGGCGAATATTTGATAAAGTCAAGTGGCCACAGAGTAGTTAGTTTCAGGAATGGAGCCAAACTCAGAAGTCCCTCTTCTGAATCTGGCGCCGCTTGCACTGGACTGCTGCACCCAAGGGGGTTAAATGTAGTAGGAGAGAGCATGACGTCATCCTCGTAGCTTCCGCAAGCAATCCTCTTATAGAGCAGTGTCCTCTCCTTAATGAAAAACACAGTGAGTGTGCAAGCGAACTGGTGATAATTAACGTGACACCTGAGATTGGGGTGCGAAAAAATTAAGGAACTCTCAAGTCGTAGCAAAAGACAAGAGAGACTGCCTCAAAACATTGTAACGTTCTCCTCTGTTGTTGCTTTTTATTCGACTTGAAAGCTTAATTTTTCCGCACCGCAGTCTCAGGTGCTATATTATGATTAATTATGCTGTCCTAATATTTTAAACCTCCTCCCTTGCTCTGACCGACCGAGAAGTAGCGAGAGTTCAAAAAGGCACTGGAATGTCGCCCCTAGAACAAACGGAGAGATGCGTCGTCTGCTCACGTTTCTGGTGAGAGTAGAATATCCCTCCCAAAATTTCTTTGGAGTTGACAAAGGTTCGTATCGTGATAAAAATTTAACGAAATCAAATGTGGGGAATGTACTTTGGAGTCGGGAATTGTACTTTCCTCGGAAAGAACCACACCAAAATACTTTAAGTAAAGTACAAGTACATACCCAGAGAATGTACTTCAAGTAAAGCACAAGTTTCCTAAACCTACTTGAAGTAGTACTTTAAGTACAATTAGTGCTGGGCGTTGATTAAAAATTTTAACCCGATTAATCGCCAACCTTCATTCGATTAATTAATCGATTAATCGGTCTCAGTCATTTACATGCATAATAATATTGATTAAAATAAAAATTGCATCTATATATAATCTTTTTTTTTTTTTGCTGAATATGTGTTAAAGGACGCAATAATTTTAATTATGAATCAGCTTCGATATACAGATTAGAACAGTTAAAAAACACTCACACATTATTACTTCAGCTCCATGAGGCAAAAATGTTGGTTGATATTCTCCGAGAAGGGCGACCTCCTTTGATTGCTCACAGTACTCTCTGCTGCGCTAAACGGACACTCGCACGGCGTTGAAGTCGCTGGGACATGTGTAACCTTCTGCACATGTCTGAAGTTACAAATCTCCCCCTCACAGTTTACCTTAAGTTAATACTTCACCTAAATTTTTCACTTCATATAAGTGTGCTCGCCCATGTCTGCATGGTGAAAGCATTCATTTTTATTTAATTTTGGTTCGTCAAAATTTTACCGATTAACCGGTTAAACAAATTAATCACGATTAAAGCATTAATCGATTAATCGGTAGGTTAATCGATCAATTGCCCAGACCTAAGTACAATGTACTTAAAGTACTTCCCAACACTGTGTAAATGCAATAGCGCAAAACAAGGAAGACTAAGGAGAGGAACGAACAACACAGTAACAACACAGAAAGCTGTAAAAATAGGTCATGCGTTGTTCGTTCCTTTCCCTAGTCTTCGTTTTTGTGCCATGCTACACCTACCTCATGTTTGCAATTTCCAAGCAATTGCCTATGGTTATCGAAGCGCACGTCTCTCGTTGGCCGATTCTGTGAAGCTAGAAAAATGGTGCATTTATATGTAAGAAAAAACAAATAAAGGTGCGCGGACGCAAAAAAAAAAATGAAAGTAAAATGCGGATATATATACTCGAAAATATGCAGATGAATGAACAGTACTTCATCGAATGAATCAATGTTTTACGAGACCTCCGAAAGCCAAAATAAACGGCAGAGCCATGATTTGAACTCTGGGCCTCCCAATGTCCGGTCGGGTGTGCTTACGTTTATTATATTATACACATAATACGGGCAGCGGGCTACTTGGCATTTTACATTTCTCTTTATGGCTCTGGGTTTTTTCTTCTTCGTTCCCTGTTTGACAGAGTTTCAGACCAAATTCCTCTTTCACCCAATTGACTTCCCTTTCTTCTGCGTGTTTGGTCGACTTTGCCGCACTGCCCACCGCTCCAGCTTCCCCCGCTACCCGACAGCGCATGGGCAGATGCCTCTGGAGTCGGCTTTGAAGTACTTGCAGGGGACTAGCTGTGCGCAGGCAATCATAGCCTCTCTGCCGAGGCCAATATGGGAAGGACTCGCCGTGTTCTGGTGCGCGTGCATTGGCGAGAAAGGGACTCTTCTACAGACGGACAGCACAGCTTTGGCTTTAGCGCTGCACCGCGGCCATGGACGAGCTTTGCCTTGTATGAAAGAAAGAAAGAAAAAAAATTCAGAGGTTTGACATTGGCGTTTTGTATGATATATACGAGTGGCGTTCATAAAGTTCGTATTATTGTCACGAAGGAATAGAGATTCAGCAATCAAACTGGAGTAGGAGTTGAGAATTTCTCTACATGTTCGCCACCAAAAGTTACCCACTTTTTCTAGCGATGCACTACATGCCGGAAGCCATTGTTATAGAACTCCTGGTTTTGAGAGTTCAGGAATCGCTCCACTTCAGCAATCACTTGGTCGCCGTCCTTGAAATGCTTTTCTCTTATTTGGCCACACTGGAAGCGTCTGCGCCATTTAACTAAAGTGTCATAAACTGGGGTGTTGTCCCCGAACAACGCTCCCAGATTGGAATGAATATCCTTGGCATTTCTTCCCTTCAAATGAAAAAGAAAAAAAAAACGAATAACTCAATGTGCTTGGCACCGACGGGCGGTGCCATTTTGTTTCGACTCTTTGTCGGAGTTCCGAGCTACTATAGCATGCGATGTTTATACTGTGCGGAAACTATACTCCGTTTCACCTTACGATGGACCGCGATAAACGCTACGAACCATCGAAGCCAATCCAATGCCTTGTGAGTGCCACGTGACCTTCGAAATGTGCGCAACACGCCGCGCGGGGCGCGTAGTCAGATGATACATTCACTGCACGGTATTGGTTGGGATGGCTGGTATCGCCTGCTGCGGTTCAGCATAAGGTGAAACAGAGTATAGAGGGACGCGCGCTCATGTTGATGCCTTTTTTGCTCCGTTTTTTTCAATGTTTTGTGCCGATAATACGAACTTTATGAACGCCTCTCGTATATATATATATATACAGGGTGTCACAATTTTTTACCGCAAAAATGAACTAGGCATCGCCGAACGCTCATTCTCCGTCCAAAGGTAGCCCTAGAGTTCACAACCAGATGCCAAAGTTTCAGCCGGATCTGATAACTTAATCAAAAGTTATAACTGATTTTCTGAAAATTTCATTGGGAAAATGGAGCCCATTTTTGCTCGTTTTCGGTTTCTGGTGCCATACCCCATGTGTTCGAAAATTCCGTCGGCCGCCATTTTCCCATTGAAATTTTCAGAAAATCAGTTATAACTTTTGATTAAGTTATCGGATCGGGCTGAAACTTTGGCATCTGGTTGTGATCTCTAGCGCTACCTTTGGACGGAGAATGAGCGTTCGGCGATACCTAGTTTATTTTTGCAGTAAAAAAGACCGTGTAAATTTTCTTTTGTGACACCCTGTTTATCTTACAAAATGCCAATGTCAGACCTCTGACATTTTTTTTTTCTCTCTGTGTTGTCTCAAAATCGTCACTCGCGACACATTTCAGACTAAATGAATACCAGGTTTTCTTCTCCGCCAGCTCTGCATGATGGTCAATTTACCTCGTTTCTTCATACTGCATGTCAAGAACATCGGTGGTTTTCGATAGAACCGAATTGGATGGACATCGGAGAATTCTAACTTATTAGTTAATACACTGAAGGCGACACGTACTGATACATGTAGCGATGTAGGAGTGTGACAGATTTAGAAATAAACGTTTTTATCATAAGCACGACCACTGATTCCAACTAAGTATTCTAATCATAAAGTTAGATTGAACGGAAATGTATTACCAGAGCACCACTCACTGAAAGTAACTCTGTCAAATTGCCACATTTCAAGATCCCTCTTCCAGGTCATACTTGAGAAAAACAAATATTTTTATTTTTCAGTTATAATCGGTTAAAACCGGTTACCGGTAAATAATTTACGGTTACGGTTACGGTTACGGTATTTATAAATTTCAAATAACGGTTTTCGGTTTCGGTTACGGTTACGGTTTGAGTCCCTGGTCACCACCACTTTCCTCACTATGGGTTGTGCACTTGCGAAGCACGCAATTATGTTTTAATTTTTATAGTGCATAGAAGCTTGGCATTGCACGTGCATGCACCAGCAGAGGAAGTTGAGGTATCCTCACTCTGCGTTGTGAACAAATTCCACCAGGCGGCGATAACCAAACTTCTCGCCGCGAAAAGGTGCGCTTTTACTAAGTCTTTCAGGCCTTTAAACATCCTCTAGTGTACATGCTTTCCGTGTACTGTCATGTTTATACTTCTTAATGTGGTCACTTATTGAGTGAACAATTCCTAAAATGCTGCTATTTTTTGTGTATGATTTTGATATATATATATATATATATATATATATATATATAGGTGATTTCATCTCAAATCGTGCAGGAAAAAAAGTCGAATTTTTAATTTCGCTGAAAAAAAATATATGTTATGGCGACGTCTCTAAAAACGCAGTCGCCACAAGCCGCAAGTTCGTCGGATTTTTTGTTCTCGACTTACGAATTTTAAAAGAGGCCGCGGCGGAAAGCAGTGTTTTTCACATCCGTCGTGGGTCGGATATTTCGCTCGATCTCCAGCCGTGGATTTTCAGTCCACATTATCTTAACTTTTTTCAAGCACTCTCTGAGCACAGGTAAAAGGCTCTAATGCCATGAAAGAATTTTAGGCGTTTTGCTTTCTTTCTGCAAAAATGTCAAAAACGCCCCCTCGGTTAATTGTTAATGAACTTTGACAATTAAATACTGGCGATCTACTTGGGTTACGTCAATATTTTGTATGTCTATGGAGAGCCCAAAATACACTTTTTATAGATATGATAAAATCACTCAGCTGTAAAACATTCTCTTTGCGGTACGTTTACGTTAATTTTATGCTAAAACCAAAAAGTACCGATTTTGAGGTCGAGTTTCTCAAAAAACCCATTTTTATAATTTTTATTTTTTGTTACAATGTAGATATGGTAGTTGTCTACTCGAAAAGCAGGTCGAGAATGTGTGTATTTTGTTTGTATGTTCTATATTTAAGCCTCAATATTGGAAAAAAGACGTCTTCGTTTTGCAAGACCCGTGCGTTTCTATAATAATAATAATAATAATAATAATGCTTTATTTGAATCATGCCCCAGAACGACCACTAGGTCATAGTGTGGTGGCACATAAAATGGTAGTACATGACTTAACACAATGTCTTCCACTTGTAAAAAAGAACAGACTAACATGCAATCAGGAATTAAAAATATAAAGATTTAGCTCCCTTCTAAACACTGATATATCTGAAAAGATATCAACATGAGAGGACAGTTCATTACCACAAATCTGTATCCTTACCAACGGTGACAATTTCGATTGAATGGAGGGGTAAAATATACTAAATCCTCTAACAACACGTGCCGGTACGTGAAATTTTAACGATGACACTAATTCACTATCTACACGACCGTGTACAACCTTATGCAAAAATAGAACGTCGCAAGCTATTCTTCTATTTAACAAGTTCTGCAACAATAAATCTTTAAGAATATATTCGTAGTCGTAGAAACATCTCCTTCCAAAGTACCTATCATAAACAATACGAATAAATCGTTTCTGAACTCTTTCAATTTGTGCCGCATCAGATGAATTCAGCGAGTTCCACACAACACTGCAGAACTCGAGTCTAACCCTAACCAAGGAGCAAAACAAGCGCACCACGCACCAATGATTTGAAAAGTCCCGCGTAAGGCGCGATATCATTCCCATCACTCTAAGAGTAGAGGCAACAATTTGGATAACATGATGTGAAAAAGAAAGGTTGCTGTCAAAATACACTCTAAGGTCACGGACTTGAAGGACACGTTGGATAGTAGACTATGAATTGTGAAAGCGTTTTCTTGAATGTTTGAATGCGTTTTGTAATCAATTATAAACGTAATTTGTGGTATTGAATAGTCATTTATGTTTTGATAAGAGCGGGAAACCACGGGCAACATATCTAATCAAATCAGCAGGCCTAGTAGACCTTCAATATCGAAGAGGCACAGACGTTGTATTGTCTTGATTTATAAAACTTTCACTGTAAACTAGCATGACTAGCTATTAGCTGTCATATTACTAAGACATAGAAAGTCACCACATTATATATACAATTCTTTTCGAAACCAAACGCTCGGGTTTGTTTACCGCACATCGCACAGATCACCGGGGAATGGCCTTTCGCTTCCGAAATACACAAAAGTGAAGACAAAGAAACGGTTCGAAACACACGGAGAAATTGTCACGGACGGGAGTAGGAATAAAAATAAATAAATAAAAATTAAATTACCCAACTCCGATCTTAACAAAAATTACGTTAAAAAAATAAAAGATTTAGGTTCGAGCGGTGGCAGGCGATAGGTCCATGCCTGGTGGAGAGTCAGACAAAGAAGTCGATGACAAGTAAAGGTAAAACAAAAAACAAAACTTTAATTAAGACGGAAAAACTCAGCCGCACACGGCGAGAACAAAAACCAACTCCTCCGGGCATTCCCTGAACGAGACGTAACCAAATGCGTGCGAACACGCTCTCAACAGCCCCGTCAGGCCGCTACGCCATGACGAAATAAGCCTAACAAGTACAATACTAACAAACAGTTAGTAAGAAAACATTACCAAAAAAAAAACAACGTTCAGCGGAACCGCACCCGAGAAACAAAGTTCAGCGGGAAGAAGAAACACACACGAAATAAAGAAAAGTCTTAACTGACCGACGCCGAGTCCAGCCCCACGACACTGAAACTTGCCAGTATGACGGCGTCCAGATGATGCTCGAATCTATTCACTCTGTTCTGCACAGCCACGATGGCTGTGCGGAACAGAGTGACGAATAGATTGGAGCAACGATGCGCGAAAAGGTATACCGAGACGTGTACCATGCCTCGAGCTTCATATCGGGATAGGAGCTTTCGAGGTATACTTCATGTAGTTCAGGGGTGGCCAGGCTGACGCGGCCTAAGAGCCGCAAAACAAAACCACGAAACTTCCAAGAGCCGTCGTCGGGGGGGGAGGGGGGGGGGGGAACTTTTGTCGAGAGAAATAAAGGAAACTCGAATTACTTTCAATCTATTCGAGTCAAAAGCTGTCCAACTGTACGTATAAGGTAGCAGTAGCGCAAGACTACCAAACCGCAACCTGTCTTTCGATTTAAAACGCGTTCCGTTTCTCTTTTTGGGGAAGTGCTCGTGTGACCGGGATGGAGGCGGAGGAGCTGGATCGGGGGGGGGGGTATAGGAGGGAGCTGCGAGCCGCACTTTAACACGAGAAGAGCCGCATGCGGCTCGCGAGCCGCAGCTTGGCCACCCCTGCAGTGTAGTTACTCAAACTTCCTCTTTTCCCTTCCCTTTTCAAGAAGAACACGTCGGCCGGAGTTAACTTTTCATCTCGGGAGAAGACCACTCTTCACAAACGGTTATAGTTGACAAGGAGGCTGACTTCGACACAACTAGTCTCCGGGCTTTGCTGTTTCCAAAAGAGATAACCCTTCGGTGCTATCGGATCCTCGCGGAGAGAGATAGAGCACGGTTGTTTCAAGGGCAGGGCGCTCGAAGCTTGGGCAAATACGCGGTATCGTTTCACGCGTGCACGGCTGGCTGGTTTCAAAATTTGTTTACATCCCTAACGGAACCGGCCCATCTTCGTGTGTGCGTGCGCGGGATTGTTGTCCCGTGCATGCCGCCGGTTTTAGCGCGCACGCGGCGTTGTTTTTGCCGGCAGAACTGTTGTTGACCGCCGATATTGTATGGCCGTGGTGTCCTCATCCTCCCAAGCAACACCTCTTTTGCTTTTCCTTCTGCAATACTCTGACTGACTGTCTCCTCCTGGGTGGCCGTCACTGTTCCTAGCGTCAACGACACATTCGTACCATTTCACTCCTCGTGACACAGGGTTCGCTGGTCGCTTTACTGTCACGGGCCGTCCTATCTAACACAGCGAGCGCGAAAGGTCGTGGTCATCTGCTGGTTCCGAAAGGGCGGGACGTTCATATAGGCCAATGAGGGCCCCGAATCAATACGACGTCTGCCGATTTCTACACATTAAAAATTTACGACGCCTCCTCCAAAGTAGCTTGCCGCCTATGTTGAAATTTGAATGAGCAGTTAACAGGGTGGAACTACTTCATTTTTATGTGGGAACGTTGAAAAAAGGCAAGAATATTTCGAAGTTGTGAGGGCGCGCTATTCGCAAGTCCGTTTCGAGCCGTAAAAACACGTTTCTCTACAATATTGATGCTTAAATTTTGAACATACAAACAAAATAAACACTTTCTCGACCTACTTTTCGAGTAGACAACTATCATATCTACATTGTAACAAAAAATAAAAAAATATAAAAAATGTTTTTTTTTAGAAAATCGATTTCAAAATCGGCACTTTTTGGTTTTAGCATAACATTAACTTATACGTACCACAAAGATAATTTTATACAGCTGAGTGATTTTATAATATATATAAAGAGTGTGTTTTGGGCTCTCTATAGACATAAAAAATATCGACGTAACCCAAGTAGATCGCCAGTATTTAATTGTCAAAGTTCATTAACAATTAACCGAGGGAGTGTTTTTGACATTTTTACATAAAAAAAAGCAAAACGCCTAAAACTATTTCATGGCAATAGAGCCTTTTAACTGTGCTCACAGAGTGCTTGAAAAAAGTTAATATAATGTGAACTGGAAATCCACACCGGGAGATCGAGCGAAACATCCGACCCACGACGGATGTGAAAAACACTGCTTTCCGCCCCGGCGTCTTTTAAAATTCGTAAGTCGAGAACGAAAAATCCGACGAACTTGCGGTTTGTGGTGACTGTGTTTTTAGGGACGACGCCATAAGATGTTTTTTTTTTTTTCAGCGAAATTAAAAATTCGACCCTTTTTGCCTGCACGATTTGAGATGAAATCACCCATATATATATATATATATATAAATATATATATATATATATATATATATATATATATATATATATATATATATATATATATATATATATATATATATATATATATATTTGTGTGTGTGTGTGCTAAATCATTTCTTTTTATCAATGTGTGCCAGTATTTTAATTATTTTTTATCCTGTCTACATTTTTTTGTGATTTTTATAATTGGTACAATTTCTATGGGTACAGTGATGTCTCGTTAATATAGACACCTGCGTTGCCGTAAAACAATTGTCCATAATGTGAGTTGTCCATAATAACGAGACAAAAATGCATATATTTTCCCAGTTTGTCCCCAAAAGTGGTGTCCATATAGCGGGGTATCCATATTAACGGGGTCCATATTAACGCGACATGACTGTACTACATTGATACATTTACAGGTGCTACTTTTCTACATTTTCTTTGCATGTTTTACTTCCACTTTTTGTGATTTTTATCATTGGTGCTATTTTTCCTACTTGGGCCTTTGTATTTTCTTACGTACTTTAGTGTGATGCATTTATAGATGTTACTGACGACGACTATGGTTGTCTGTGTTCTCCACGTACATTTCTTTCGTGTATACAATGGGATATATTTCTTAATTCGAGTGAGCGCGTTTTCTTGAGTAACAAAGTGAGCTTTTTTTTACAGCATATAAAACCGAAGGGCCCCCCCCCCCCCCCCCTTCCCCCTTGCTGTTGGGCTTTGCCTTCTTCTTTTTCTTTTTCACGTAAATCTCTGAGGGTGAATGTCAGACAACAGCTGAATAACTGGATTGCAGTTGACGGTTTGCCAAGACTGTCGTTCATCCAGAAAGTTTATTCTGCAGTAATCTTGGCACCATAATCTAACAACCACTTATTCGCCTAGCTGTAGCACCTTTAAGTTTGATTCAATTTAAAATCTTAGACAACTAAACTCTGTATAATGCAATTTTAACTGCCACGTTTTGACACTGGGAAACCCTTTCGTGCGACGACCTTTCTGAAATATTCAAGTGCGTGAACGGTCAAGGCGGACTGGGTCTTCTTTCGTGCTGCTTTCTGGGTAAGCGGTACTCTTGTAAAAACGAGTTCTAAGGGGGCTTTCAACTCATCTCGAAAGTGTATATATATATATATATATATATAAAAAAGAAAGGACACGATTTGCACAGATTTTTGATGACTCCGCTTTCGCTCGCTCTAAATTTAGAAGGACCTCGAAAAATGTTCTGGCTCCCCGTGATTATATCTGAATGCTTAGCAGTGCATGGCTGGGAACGGGCGAAACAAAAGAAAAAGGCGTAACGCGCGAAAATAATGAAGGCGATTATAACCAAACTTCTCCAGTTAAAGAATCCTTTGTAAACGAACTAAGTCAGGAGAAATCGTTAGCCATAAGTATAACATGCATTGCTAAAACAAAACTGGACGTAATAAAGAAGGCAGTTTTTGAGATTCTAAACGTTTCACAAAAGACCTCTTTCTTTCTTTTTTTTCTTTTTTTTTCACTGTGTGTGTTATCATTTTTTTACATAGTAACTTTGGAACCTGAATGTTCAGCGCAATATTTTATGTTTTTAACAAAATCGGTGGTTGGGTGTGTTAACTCACCGCAGCTCAGGGTACGGTGAGCGAAAACTCGCGTAGCAGAACTCAAGGATCCTGGGTTCAATATCCACCCCTGCCCGTTTCAATCTGGATGAGCATCGTACCGGGGTGTGGTCGTGTATCACTAAGTGGGAATACGCGTCCATACGCAATACTGCGTGATGCACGTTAAGGACCTCAGCCCAGCGGTCGTACCGCACTGGGTCAATTTATCATCTACAACGTAAACCAGTGTCGCCACACCTCAAACGCAGACCGACCTTGCGCTGTCTAAACACAAACGTCAAATATTTGCACTTTTCAGGCGCGTCATCGTTTTTTTTTTCTTTCTTTGTATGTGTGTGTGTAAGATATTTATGGCGGCGCAGGAAACAAACAAACAAATATAACACTTTTTATCAAGTACGAAGACAATCATTACAAAGTGTTCAATTACGTTTTTCTCTTTTCAGAATGAAGTTGAATGAAGTTGATGAAATCTGCTCTCGTAAGAGAGACTAAAGGTATACCTTTTTTAAAGGGATGCTGAACCGAAGTCTGGATTCCACAAAGCACGGCGGCAAAAGCGTGCAACGGGATGCTACAAACACCAAATCATCACTCATACAGCGATATCTCGAACGGATGACCGTATTTTTCGAAAAAAGGAGGCGTATTTGACAGAAATGTTCACGTCATGTTTCTCCGAGAAGGAGAGGGAACGGCCTCGCCTCTTCTCCGCCTCGCCGCCTTGAGGGAGCGAAGCGAAGAGAGGAGGAAACTAGGTACCTTGACGTCACGCGCCTCGTCGGCCTTGTTCAATCGCGACCTCGCTTTTCCAAAAATACGGCCGTCTATTCGAGATATCGCCTTACGAGCAGTGTTGTAGGGATTGTAGCGTCCCGCATACATTTCCTGCGTTGTTTGGGGGATCGGTGGCCGAGTGGTCTAGCGCATACCAGCTCGGAGCGCGTGGAGCGAAAGCTCGCGCTGCAGAACCCAGGATCCTGGGTTCAATCCCCGCCCCTGCCCGTTTCGATCTGGAGGAGCATCGTACCGGCGTGCGTTCGTGTATCACTACTGCGTGGTGCACGTTAAAGACCCCAGGTTAGCGGTTGTACCGCACTGGCTAAATTGCTCATCTACAGCTGAGACACCAGACGTCCACTGAGGCAGACTAACTTCCGGCTGTATAAACATACACACAACAATTTGCTTTTGCCTGCGTTGTTTTTTTTTTTTTAATCCGAATTTCGGTTCACCATTCCATTAAAGGGATGGTTTGCCATCCTTTCACCATCCTTTTAAAGGGATGGTGAACCGAAATTTGAATTTCAGAAAAAAACAATGCAGGAGATGTAGGCTGGACGCTACAATCCCTACAACACTACTCGTAAGGCGATATCTCGAATGGACGGCCGTATTTTGAGAGAAAGAGGTCGAAGTTGAACCAGGCCGACGAGGCGCGTGACGTGAAGATACCTAGTTTCCTCCTCTCTTCGCTTCGCTCCCTCCAGGCGGCGAGGCGGAGAAGACGCGAGGCCGTTCTCTCTCCTTCGCGGAGAAACATGACGTGAACATTTCTGCCAAATGCGCCTCCTTTTCTTGAAAAATACGGTCATCCGTTCGAGATATCGCTGCATGAGTGATGTTTTGGTGTTTGTAGCATCCCGTTGCACGCTTTTGCCGCGTGTTTTGTAGAATCCAGATTTCGGTTCAGCATCTCTTTAAGGACATGTATTTTAAATGTACGCAAACAAAGGTCGTATATGTATACTCGGGCCACTGCAGGAATAAGAACATAATTTTAATTTTGTGGCATTTAAGAAGTATAGTAAAGAGAGTGAAGAGTAGTACAGTCCGGGCGTAGCTTTGTTAAAGGCGCTCAGTTTGCGCACGCGCACGGAAGCCACCTCCAACTTCTTTGCCACAGAAATTAATTTGAAAACCTTCCTAATAAAGGGCTTCGGGCCGCTGCCATGCTCAACGTTCGTGCGTAAGGAGTGCGTGCTTTGCCAGCTTTCCAAAGCGGCCGACTCGGCACGTGGTGGACTGAAGAGATTGCACGCTGGGCTTGTAAACATTGAAATGGTCTATATACTCCCACACATGCCCTCCTTAATGTAACACACAACATGGTACTACATGCCACCATGGGCTCAGTATCTGGTGCCAAAGCGCCCCAGATAAATGTAATATTCTGGTTACAAAAAAAAATGTCATCCCTTACTTTTTTGGACACCAATGCCTCGGCGTATGTACAAAATGAAAATTTCAATTGAACGAGAACAAACATCGCAATTTCCCCCGAAATATTTAAGATGACAGTCATAATATATCAATACGCAGTAATTAAAATCTTCGAAGCCTATAGCTTTTATTCCACCGCCCTACACTTTTTTTTTTTTTTTTTTGCATTGAACTTGATAGGACGCACTCACAAAATTGTTAATTTCTGCTTTTCCTGACAAGAGGTCGTAATTTCCCGAGGTCATTAATTGCCTAGGTGCCATATAACGCACAGGAAGTAGAATTTTAATACTTCCTTGAAAACGTTTTATTCCATGGAATGTCCCAAAAATGTGGCATGTGTTTCGTGTCTAGCTGTGCATCTTGTTACCGCTCCCCAGCCAATGAGCTTTCGCATATAGCCGAAAAGAACACTGACGAACGAATCGCGAAGCAAAAAGCTTGATCCGTCGGTAGCTCTAACTGTATAAAAAAAAAGGTATTTACATTAAAAAAAAGCAATCGCCGTCTCAACACGACATGTTCCATGCTGAATAGCCTTGCCATTCTAGCATGTTTCACTGGTTGTATATACCTTTGTGTTTTCCGATACATACACTTTTTTTCCGCCAAAAAGCGCTACAGAACGTTACGTTTCGAAAGCTTCAACTTCGCAAGGCGCTTCCGGAACGAGGCATTGCAGTTTGAGACTGAACCAATCCTTAATTCTGCTCAAAAAAAAAAAAAAGAAAACACCCAATAAAATTACGAAGACATCGTTCCTCGTTTCAAAATCGCTCGCGGCACGCCAAAGCGAATGCCAGAAAGCGAACCTTCTCTCTGAGGAGCCTCTAAGCTGGAAAGGGTTTTGAGTCGCACTAATAGGTTTCTCGCATGTTCGACATGCACGCCGCGCCGACCTACTTTTCTGGACGGTCTGGCTGCTGAATACACAGAGGGGATTCCTGCCTTAGACATGTCGACCTGCTTCCGTCGGTACGTATGGGGAAAGTCGTACGCTTCTTTTCTTTCTATTGTTGTCTATAGTGTGCGGAGATGATCATGCGCCTTTACTCTCACGCAGGTCCGCCATAAAAACATCGATGAATCACCTGCGCGTGTTGTTGTGACGCTTGGTTACTTGCGCGGGCTACTGCGCAGTATGGTCGATGGGTCACAGATTTGTTGGCACACACGCGCTGAGCGACCTTCTATCGAGCCGTCCACGTGCACAGGTATCTGAGGGAGTGCTTAGACAGCTCCCAACCACCACGACCATATTACCGCCGTCTAGGTTATTAGACGACGAAAATCAAACTAAAGTATATATATATATTTGTTGTTTTTTTTTGCGACGGATTGTGTTATTTTAGAACGAAAAGGACCTTTATACAATGTTCAAGCCACGGTAAAACTGGTAATAAGAAATACAAAAGACCGTCTGTGGACACTGCTTTTTACTTTTACGACGGCCTTGTGACATTAGTCAAAGAAAAACTGTGGTTGACTGTGGTTAAAAAAAAAACAAAAAAAAACAAACAGAAAAGGCGGAGCTTTTTTTTTTTTTGTTCACGAATTAAAAAAGATGTAAATATACCATAACGCAACGTCTATACCAAATAAGTTTGCACAGAAACATTGGTGTACACACGCAATGCTCTATAACGTTCCTCGAGATAGGTGTAATACGAAGCGCAAATCTGCCCCTGCAGGTTGAAAGTTGGGAGAGACAACCTTTTAGTTCCAATTTAACTGTTTAAAAACGCAGGTTGTTTGTTTAACAACTGCTGCACTCTTCCACCCCCTCGTGTCCGCGACCTCCTATCATCTACAGGTTTTTAGAGATTTTTATCTTCAAAGGTCTGTAGGTATGTGCTACTCGGATGATTTGGCACCGAATGCTCGAGATAAAACAGAAATTTGAAGGACCTCCATAAAGCCCGTTTATCTGTCGGAAGCCTATAGCTCTCTCGCAAAATACGTCTTTACTAAGATCGACTGATAAATTGATTACGAGCAGGCGAAAACCTCGTTTGAAGTAGGTCAACCATCCCCACTTGAACCGAAAGGTTGCCGCAGCATTGCAAAAGCAAAACAAGTTTTGTTAATCTTTGTATATATCTCGAGGTCGATCTGCCCTTGAGATATGGCGACGCTGGTTCAACGCTGTAGTGGAGTAATTTGGCCAGTGCAGCACTATACTGCTGACCCGGGGTCTTCGACGTGCATCACGCAGTCCGAGAAGCTGCCTCTTATATTGCTTGGTACGTTGCGTACGGCGAACGTTCTCCCGGTGACTTCGTCGTTGCTGTCGCTTTGATCGCTTAGAGGGTGATGAAAACAACCAACGCAGTTCTCTGAACCAGTCTTTACGCTGTTTAGAGCAGCAAATACATTCGAACGTTCTAGAGGAATCCCACATGTATGGTTTAGGAGTCGTGTTCTTTATTTCTTCCTGTCTCGTCGCAACAAATGAATTCTTTGGTAGAGAGTACAGTTCGCAGAAATCCAGTAAATTAATAAAATAGTGAGCAGTTCTAGGCGGACAGATGGCGTCCATTTTTATTTATTATAAGTTTGCGCCTGTATACGAGTATACGTATATAGTCTACTACTCAGGTTCGGCAGGCCTCTATTTCTAAATGTCGATTGACTGCTATACAATTTTTTTGACAAGGGCATTTTGTACGATAGAACCAGTTGCATATGTTTGTGTTTAGGTTATGGTTAGAATGTGTTTGGCAGTAAGATGACTTATTAAAAAAAAACTATAGTTAATGTAAATTTAGTTTATATGCTATCATAAGACGACATATTATTATAGTCTTTCAAGGTGTAATCGTTCATCGCCTAAAACGACATGATTTCCTAATCATCTATAACAGTATCGAGGGTCACGACAAAAGTAGTTTGATGTTGAGAATATAATCATTTGCATGATTTAGTTCATGCTTGAGAAATGACTTCCGTTTCCCTAGACTTCACAATTCGTTTATCGAAACTGTCTCATGTGAGAATTTTGAAACCACTTCCTTTTAATCCAGCTTTCCAACATCGTTGAAAAAAGAAGCTCAGTTAAGCTTTTGTGATTGCACGCAATTACGTAAACTCTATTGTTTACGTTCCTCTGCCCTAGACGACGTCCCGTGCCGCTTTTGTTTTTCATCCCAAGGCGTGCTTTCGCAAAAAAAAAAAAAGAGATATAAAATGGACAAACATCTTTAAAGAGACCACGGTTGGATGGAAAACAAGTGACACCGACTGCCTTTCTCAATCGTCGTCAGAGTGACCGCTTCGGTGACTCAAACTCGATATCAGTCACTACCGGATGCACACGAGCGGTCAAGACGATCACTCGGGCAGTTCTAATTGAGACGCTGGCGGAGAAAATTCAGCCTATAGTCACGGCTAAGTCCCGTTCCAAGGTCGAAGATGGGCGACTCGTACACTTAGAATTATGCCGGGGAACGTTTGTTACAACGGGAGCCGATATGAGCTGGCTCAACGCAGCTGTGGTCAAAGCGGCGAGGCGACTCGGGTGCGTTAGAGCATTCCACACGCTATTAGTTTGGCTAGATTTCTTTCCATCACTTGCCCTACGCTACGCAAAGTAATCCGCAAGTTATATAAAACATTTTGTGATCAAAGTTATTTGGTAATTTCTGCATAATGTCATCCAAATGTGTCGTCAATTGGTTATTTTTGTGTTTTTGACACCTGCTTTTTCATGTTTGGAGCGTTCGTATCTTAGAGTGCGATTTTGTGTTTTATTGTTGTTACTGAGTGCTTAACGTCATTGGAGACGCGTTTCATTTTTACTTTTATTTATTTTTCTTATGTTGTGCTTTGCGCGACAATGTTAGCGCGAATAGAACGTTGACGCTTTTTTCGCACTTTACTCGGGTATTGGCAGGCCCCACGTTTTGCCACAATTATATTAGTGCCCCAAATGGGGACTCTTCACCGCACTTTTGATTCTATGCCTTTTAAAACCTTTTGATTCTAAGGGGGAATAAAAAAAAATAATACACGCGACGAATCTTTGCGCCACAGTGTCACGCAGTGTACCTGACATTTACAGGTGCCGAATTATTTTAGCGGCGCTTCTTTTTTCTAAGTACCAATATAATTTCAACTTTTTTGTTTACCATATTATTTTGGTTTGTATAAGCCCTTCCTCGAAGTTTTTTTTTTCATTCTCCATTCAACTCCGTCTCCAATAGCCCCCCAACCCCAATTTCGTAGGCGAGCGATTTATTTCAAACCCATTTGCGGATACCAATCTCAAGACCGAACGCCAGTAGGCACACTCCATTTTGACAAATTTAAAAAATAGTGAAAGAAAAAAAACAACGGGGCTAACTGGAACCGTTGAATAGATATGTATACATCATTAGGGCCGCCTCGCCTTACAATCTTTTCGCGAGCAGCGCTCCCTCTTATACAAACACTCGAGCCGTGCCGAACGAAGCCAGTGGCGGGGTCAACGTCACCCCTGCAGGGTTTCGTCAAGCCTATTACGCGCGCAGGCACCCACAAAAGAAATCGAGATTAGCCTCTCAATTTGCGATTAGAGCGAAAGGCAGACCGGGGTTTGCGTAAGAGCGCTGATTGGTGGAATGCACCGATCGCGTCGCAATCGTTTCCGGTTACTGTCACACAGCCGAGGCTCCCAAGGCTTTTCTTCTATGCGGAACGCAAGTTCGTCTGCTTTTTTTTTTTTTGTGGGGGTTGTGGTGACGTAAGAACGCTGAGCTCTGATTGCCTCTAATTGAAGGATAAAGGGTAGATTTCAAAGCTAATAATAATTGTGGTTGTGGGGATATTTTTACAGCGAGTAGTTGGTCTGCCATTTTTAAAGTTGCGACGAGTCACTCGGTGTAGATGAGTAATTTAGCCAGTGCAGTACAACCGCTAGCCTGAGGTTTTTAACGTGTACCACGCAGTAGTGATACACGACCGCACGCCGGTACGATGCTCATCCAGATCGAAACGGGCAGGGTTGGGGATTGAACCCAGGATCAGCGCGAGCTTTCGCTCCACGTGCTCCGAGCTGGTGTGCGCTAGACCACTTGGCCACCGATCCCCCCATTTCAAAGCTAGCTACCTTAACTACCCACTATCCTTTAATCAAATCCAATCAGAGCTCGGCATTCTGACGTCACCACAACCCCTGCTAAAGAAGCAGACGAAGTTGCGCTCTGCATTGCGAGCACACCCTTATACTCTGATTGGTGTGTGTATGTCTTGCGTTGCTTGATGGCCTCGCGCGGTGAATTTCGATGTCAAGCAGATATACTCTCTACTACGTGATGCGCGTTAAAGGCCCCAGGTTAGTTGGCCAAATCGTTCGTCTACAACGTGAGGAACGACCTCTCTTTGCCTCAACGTTCAACGTCTGACTTGATTTTCACCTTTCCTGGTTGTCCACTCAACACTGGGTACCTTATGAATCGCGGCATTATTCGATATGAGCAATCAGGAAGAAATAAGCGAAGCAACAAGCGCCGCCAAATCTAGTCATAGTCTGTCGTTGTGTATACAGAAAGTCTGTAATGTCACACCAAGACGGTGGCGCTGATTCTTAGACGGTGTACTGGTTAGATGGCGCAAGCTATATCACACGATCAAAAGGGTTTAGTCATACCCCACCCATCCACCTATCCAACACGCGCAGACGATCGCTCCTCGAAACATAGTTTTCTATGGTTACGCATTGCCTTCAGCTCAACTGGGGAAATCCCCCTTTTTTTTTTTTTTGCCTACTTCTTTTCGTTTGTTTAACGTACCAAGGACGTCGTTCAACTTTGCTCCCCCTTGGACTGCTGTGGTTTGGCGTTCTTACTTGTCTTTGAGTTGGAGGGCCCGTGTTCCGCGCGAATCTCCCTTTAAGTTTACACCCGAAGAAGTCTAACTTTGCACCAAGAAACGTACGATTCGCGATACAACCATTTACTTAGGTTGTGCTAACCGCAGCTGTGTTAGGCGGCTTCGACAAGGATTCCATCGTGCACAACAAAACGCAATCTTCGTAAAACCCACATCCTAAAAGTAAAGAAAGCTAAAGGGTAACTTCGGTCAAAAGTAAAACTAAAATAAATGACTGATATCGATTGACGGAGACTAAATACGTGCATTTCCAATATAATAGTCTGATGTGAAACCGCGATCCACTCTAAAGTCGATAATAAAAATGCCACCACCAGCCTTTCGGCGGGAATCCAGCGGGTTAAATCATAGTGAAGCAACCTTGTGCCCTGATATCATTGTCATATTCAAGGTTACTTTATAGAATTGCCACTTTCGCAGTGTTTTTCTGCCGCGTTTTCAGCCGTCCCAGCGGACGATTTCTGCTTGCTATGTTTTAGCGGCCGTAGTTTGTGAGTGCTTCTCAGCGATCGCGCACGAAGATTAAAGGCCTGTTCACACATGCAGCGGAGCGCTACAAGCATAACGCTGACCTCGCGCTAAGCGCGTGCTGACGGGGGCGTTCACCAGCTTTGTATCGTACCGTCAAAGCTGTTGCTCATGGCAGACGATAATTAGCTGACGACATCTGAGCAACACTACATCAGGGTCGCTAAACTCGTTAGACACAACTTTCTTCGTGTTATGACATAGCGGGGGGAGGAGCCGAAAGATTGCTGCGAAGTTTTCTTTTCTCACAAACCCACAGATCCGTAGATCTTCGTGACGTTTTTCATTGAAAGGGGGAAAAATCCCTACTACTCCCTAGGCACCGAGCTAGAGCAGCACACGGAGACGAACGTGGTTCGTATACGTATAATGTCACGATGAAGATTATCAGCTGCGGCCTTGATGGTCTCTAAAAAGCACAGCGGAGGCTTGGGTAATTGCATTCTAAAATCAACACCGTCGAACTTGATAGTCTGATATCGTTCCTATTTCCGCCGATAAAGCAGAATTTACTAAGAAATGTCCCTGTCGTCCCTTTTATTTATCTCGGCCTTTTGAATTCGATCAGAGTGTAGCCCGACGTGGCTAGGTCACAACCAGCCGAGTAGCATTGTCCACCTTTGGACGGATTTTGCTTACAGGCAGTTGTCTCCCATCAGCGGGAGATAAAATCATTTTATGATAGACTTTCAAAGATAAGCCAAACTGGGATTAATTATGCGTTCATCAACTGAAATAAGAGTAATGTCAGTTTGGTTAATATTGACAGTGATGTTTCGAGAACGCGAGGACACCAAGCTTTCATCGTACACAACCAAACTTTTCACCGTCGACTCGAACACGCACCATCAAATTTGTCGTTCACAACTGATCATCCTGACCCTGACGTCAAAGGTCAAAGTTATGAACTATAAAAGGACGTCACTGAACGCGCCTGCACACAACGAGCCCTGGCACGAGCCTCTCGATTGAAAGTCTGTCATGGCCGCTCGTACGTTCATGGAACGCGCCCCGTTTTAATTCCAGAATCTCTAGAACCATATACGCTGTGCTGTTTTTCGTCATCGCTCAGTTGGAACGCCTCTAAGCAGGGTCGTCGAAACAGAAGAACGGGGAGGGGGGCGATTCACCCCCCCCCCCTCCCCCAAGTGGCGTTCAAAAAGGGGGCGCAAAGGGCATAAGGGTGTAAGGGAGGGGGGGGGGGGATATCGCCCCAGCCCCGGACAATAGCATTTTAGAGAGTTACAATAAAAAAATGACAGACGTTTACAGTACTCTATAATGTCGAATTAAAGCGCAGCTCTTGAGGAGGAGGAGGGGAGGGCACGGAGGGGAGGGTATGCCTCTCCGCCCCCCCCCCCCTCCTTCTACCCTGTTGCTTTCTCATTTAGCGGGGAAACCTAATTGGTGTCAAAATCACGTGACGTCAATTTCTCCGCTAAATTTAGTGAAAAAACGTTCCATAATGCAACGCGCGCGCGGTTACGCCGACGGCGACGCCGCTCAAGCTCGAAAGGGGCGCATAAGAGTTGCGCTCTAAACATTCGTGGGAAGGGATATCCCCCTTCTTCACTACTATCACCCCACCCCCTTCTCTCTCTCTCTCTTTCTCGAACAATTTCTACGGCCCTTCGTGACCCCTATTTGTGTGTGTGTTTGTGTTGGTCATACCTTTTATTTCCCTTTCCCCGGCTTTTTCTCGCCATCCCCCCTCGCCCCCTCATCTCTCAGACATTACTGAAGTCTCTATAGACCTTTCCAAAAAAGGACACTTGGCAGGTTCCATTTTCAGTGTTCGTGCGTATGGCGCGTGATTTGCTCGCTTTCCGAAGCGACGAACGTGCGCGTTCTGGACTGTGATTTAACACGTGTGGACTGTGATTTTTGTAAACAGTGGAAACGTCTATACACAACGCCTGTGGGTGACCCCGGTGGCGTTGTTGACAGTGGCGAAAGATGAGCTCTAAAACCGCATACACCGCGCACGGCTCCACAATATCACAAAGTTTAATCTTCGCCTTGATTCCGAAGCGAAGATTTTGGCCTCAAATAACTCCTTCCCAAAGTTGTGAAACGTCACTTTGTCTTCACCAATAACTTCCACAAACGACGATATTGTGACGAAAAAGTTCAGAGTATTTACAGCCCGCCTAAGTACAATCTACGTTTCATTGACTCTATCGCGGCGTAGGGATGTAGGGACACGCGGGCGCGACGTCATCAGTGCAGCCGTTCAATCGGCTGGCCCCACGGTGTTGCTCGCGCGCGGTCCGATGAAGCTCGCTACAACTTTGTGCCCAACATTCTCGCTGGAATTTGAGCACCGAGAGAGCTTGGATGATTGACATCTCGTCCCGCGTGACGCCAACGTCGCGAGAGTCCAATCAGCACGATCCGCGAACTTCGTGCCCAACTTTGTGTTTGACGAGTTTAGCGACCCAGCGCTTCGCTGCATGTGAGAACCGGAGTTTTTCGTGTTTTCAGGCCACGCTATTTGTAGCGGGAGCTCGCGCTGCCACTTCGATGCATGCTCTGAAGTGTGCGCCCGTAGCGGAAGCAGGCTTTTGAAAACGCTTATGCTAAAACTCCCTGTTGACTCCCTGCTTGCCTCAAGCGCGTCGTGGTGCCCAAAGTGGCATTCACTGGCGGCAGTAGTTTAGTCTAGAGTTCCTGTATAGGCTCCCTACGGGAGCCAGAGTTGCGCGTTCATCCCCGTAGCGCCGGCTTTCCTGCACGGCAATCGGAGTCTGCTCCTCACGTGACTGAATTCGGCGAATAGCGGCGCCGCGCGTTCGAGGCGCGCGGCGCGCTCAAAAGCAAAGGAACGTACGGCGGGGCGCGCGTAACACTACTTTCCTGCACGGCACTTGATCCGGCTCCTCACGTGATCGGATCTCGGCGAATAGCGGCGTGGCGGCACGTGGAAAACAGACACGCAACTCTGGCTCCCGTAGGGAGCCTTTACAGGAACTCTAGTTTAGTCTAGTGCCAGTAAATAAGCTACGCTTCTGAGTAATGACTCTTGCCCGTATTGTGGCTTAAAATCATGATTGCCAGTTATCTAAAGCTTTATCTGAAATCACAGGAAACGCTTTTCCGTTCTTCACAAATGTTTAAACAGTTCGCGACAGAGCAAAACGCAATTACTTGAGCTCGAATCTAATCCTTAGGAAGTCGCACTTTTGAATCATTACGATCGGCAGTTGCGTCCGCTCTGCACAAGCACCAAGATGGCGGCGCCCACAACAATATCGCGGAACACAGTGCCGATACTCTAAGCGTAGCTCATTAAGTGTCTCTATAGTTTAGTACGTTTCTGCTCAGCGCGAGCTTACGATCAGCTTCCACAATGCTTCTGCAACGTGCATCGCACACCACCGAGATTGTTTTTCTTCTCTAAGGATACCAGTGGGGTCTCTTTTCGAGCCTGCGCTAAGCCATGCGTTCATCGTGGCAAACTCGCTTTTCGGCCGGCAACTTTATGAATGTGTATTAATATTTGCTACAGACGTTTGGTATCTACTGACGGGAACTGCTCTTGCGACTATCATAGCCTATGCCACCATACTTCGTTTCAGCTCATAGTCCAGACGTAGCCGACGCTACGAGGGAATGGGATCGATCAAGCAGCGAAAAAATGCGCAAGTCATTAGGCCTTTTCTGTTTATGATCGGTTCAGCGATGATGGCACATGTACCGAAACATAACGAGCACCATGATGGGGCACTTTTGACGCTGTCTGATTGGTCCCAGCAGCTCGTAGCGTCGACTGTCGCACGTTTGGCGCTACCGCGGTACCAAAACAAAACTTCGAGATAAGATATCTACAAAACTACACAAGGCATACAAAAAAGGAGAAGGATTCGTGGTGTAGCTGTAATGTTCTAAAAATCAATGAAAATAAACAAAAGCGGTTTTATTTCACCCGAAAAACAAGAATGTTACATTTACTTGCGATATCGTTTGAAATCCGACTAAAAGTTAAGTCCTCACTAGCTTCAAGACTCCTGGTGTTGTATTCACGAATCACATGCGGTGAGACGATCGTATTAATTATATTTTCCTTAAACTATCGCGTGTCGTTGGCTTCATGCATGTATCGACACCGCCATTTCTTGCCAACAAGTGTCAAACTTTTAATCAATAACTCTTTATTTTTCTCTCATTTGAACTACTACCACCTTGTTTGGGGTAATAGTACAAGTGCAAACTTAAATAAAATACTTGTGTTGCAGAAACAAATGTTAAGCAACATTTCCGACGTCTGATACGACCCCCCTAGTGAACACCCCTATTTAAAAGTTTAAAATTGATTACTGTTAATAGTATATATAAATATCGTTTGTGCGTGTGCTATAAATCTGAAGTTAAAAAAAAAATGTCTTAATCTGATTGACCTGGCTTCTCTTGCTCCAAAAGTGCCAACTTACCCCACTCGAAGCTTACAAAACTGGAAGTTGCCTAATCTCAGAACGACCTGTGCTGAGCAAATGTTATCTAATACGCTTCCAAACTTACTTAATTTTCTTAGTTTCAAAAATATTTGATCCTATTACGTGATCGAAAAAAGATATTCGAAATGTTTTTTCCAGTATCGCTTTTTAGTAGTATTTTCCAGAAATTTGGGATGTAATTTATTTTGTGTTTTTTGTAAATTTGGGATGTAATTTATTTTGTGTTTTTTGTGTATATTTTTAAATATTTATATGTATGATGTTTGCTCTGTATGTATCCTTAGCAAAGCGCACTCTAAATGTATATATGTATCATGTGTTACTTCGAAAAACGTGAATATTGCCGCCTGATCACTTCTTTTATTTTTTGTTTTTAAAAACAATTGTGTCTTTTTTTTTCTTGTGCCACTGCACAATGCAGCTTTTTTCCTCGGTCTCCCTCCATCATTGTTTGATGGAAAAAAAAACATTATTATTATTATATTGTTGGGACACTTTCTCCACCAAAAACAGTCGTAACCCTAAAATTGGAGAAAAAAAAAAGAAATAAAAACCTTAAGAAACTTTAAGAAACGCAGGGCGTTGGTAGTCTTGATGTAGGTTATTATCGCTCTGCAGTCAAAGAGATTATAATATTAGCCGATCGGAATGCCGAAGAACAAATCACGAAGAATGTAAGAAGCGTCAACATAATAAACCATGCCGTGATTCTTCAGCTGTCAGTGACGATAGTCATGCAAGAAGAATGGAAATCACAGGCCAAAGTATTGTAAGAAATAGGAGCACGGCTTTGCCCCACGGTGTTACAATAACCGATGTGATTGCACACGGATATTTGCTCATTGCGCAGGAGGCGACGGAGGCAACAACACCAGCAGCCCCGTAATCAGTTTGCACGGGTGTCTCGGCTTGGCTATTAGCCTAGTGACGCATGGCCGGGGAAAATAAGTTACCGCGCGTTTGCCGGCACCTCAGACCTCGCAATTACGGGTCGTGCTGATATCGGCTGATGTTTTTGTATATATATATATTACGTATCCTTTCAAAGACCTTAAGCATTTAGGTGCGCTGCGTTTCGTGCTACTTTATTAATAATAAGAAAAGTCGTATTTTTGGGGAACAATGTGCGAAGAAACGAAAGCGATCTATAGCACGGTCGCGCAATGCTGGTGGAATGGTGCCGTCAGATACCTGAGGACGGAGGTACGGTTAATTTTCATAGCCGTCGTGGTTGGCGTCGTGGATGCCACGGATGACCGCCACCAGTGCTCGGTGACCCCTGAGGTAAGTGGGGAAGCACGGTGAAAGTTTCTAAAACCATCCAGCATTACGCGTTGCAAACTGGATGCTGCCAAAGTGGGATTTAGCATAACGCTAATACTGTTTGAAAACAAGTCGTTCAAGCAGACGACACGATCATTTTCCCTTCGTCGCGCGATTCTTGGCGACACGCCAGAACTGCCATTTTCGCTCTCTTCGAGCGGAAGGCGGAACGGGAAGCGGGAAGACCCGACTTCCCCTCCTCGCGGCTAGAGGGGAGAAAATGGTTTTTCCATTTCTCGCGCGCGCTGCGACGACAGGAGACAAGGTGGAAATCTTTGCAACGCGTCGCCCGTAAAGCTATCGGTTTAAAATGACCGAGGTATCGAAGGTATCGAAATGTTTTCGGGGTGGAGGGGGAGAGGGGGGCATACAAAATTTTATAACTACATATCGGATATTATAAAACCAGCAGAGTACAATCTCTAGGTCATTTCAAATTGTGAAACAGACGTTAGTCCGTCACATCCCACCAGTACAAACTGCATTTTCTCTCTACAACTCACCTGCCCGTATCGATCTGGATAAGCATCGTACCGGCGTGCGGTCGTGTATCAATACTGTGTGGTGCACGTTAAAGACAACAAGGCTAGCGGTTGTACAGCACTGGCTAAATTTCGCATATACAGCTGAGACACCAGGCACCCATTGACGCTGACTAACTTCCGACTGTATAAACATTCACACAACGTTATTATGCGGAAAGCAAGTCGTCTGCTTCTTGCGCAGGAGTGGCGATGACGTCAGAATAACACCGAGCTCTTATTGGCTGATTTAAAATATCGTGGGTATATCTCAATGCTCGATGCCTTGAGATCTACCCACTATTTTTTCAATCATCCAATAAGAGCTCGACGTCGTTCTGACGTCACCCCCACTCATGCGCAAGAAGCAGACGACTTGCTCTCCGCTTTGAGATGAGGAGTAACTATAGACCTTTGCAAAAAGAGCTCTCTGGCCGCCGCCATTTTGCGAATCGAGCGACAACTCTCGTATCAGCCAGAAATTTCTGTCACCCCCGTGAGGTGTGGAAACGCGGTCAGCGTGGCTTCCCTCGCGCATTGTGCATTCGGAGTTCGCCGGCTTTTCTCGGTAGTTTTTACTTTATTTGCCTGTTTAGGATGCGTACCCTTTGTGTGTTCTCTTCCACTGTGAGAACCAGGGAATACCAGGACTTCTAGCCTGATCGGCCTTCGCAGGAAACGAACGAAGAGAGTGAACGTCAGGCAGCACGCGACGCAGGCAGTTCAACGTTCTTGAAGGATTATTTCCGTTGAGATAATCTCCAAAACGCCTTCCCGGTTATGTTCCGGGTCTTCGGAAAAAAGTAGCTGATAGGGCCGGGTCCGGGGTGTAGGGACGGAATAGACACGTTCGTTCATGTGCTTTGAAGCTGTGCGAAAAAGCAGCTTTTCTACATGTGCCCCAAAACACGCCAGATTCCGTCTGATCGCCGTGAAGTGACTATCGTCGACACTCTCTGTATATTGGATTTGCTGTCTTATTTGAGACCTTTCCCAAATCCTGTTCGGATAACGCGGCACCATGAGACTGCTTGAATTTCATGTTGTGGGCGGGGAATATCCATGCAGTCGGCTAAAACCTTTGTAGATTGATCAACATAAAATGAAACAAACATTCCAATTGCATTTGTTCTGTCGCGCACGGACTCACCAAAACAGCTTTCATTTCTTTGTTTTTGTTACCAAAAATAGTACCATGCATTCTTAAAAACCTCCGACAAACTCTATTCGCCATAGAACACAAAATAAAAAATAGAACGCGGCAAGTTAGCCTCCACCAGCGTCCGGAAGTGCGCCACAGCCCACTGACTAGAAAACCCACTGCCCAGCTCAGTCGGGCAACACTGACGTACCCTCTCAAAACCAGGGACGCGCGCTGTAAATCGCTTCGTTCGAGACTACCGCTGGAAAGGTCTATTAGCGGCGAGATGTTTGGGTGGCGCCCTCCTATGGTTACCTCTCGTGACGTCATTACCCTGTGAACAACAAGTTTGATGGTGTTTGTAATTAGCATAGTGGAAGCTGGAAATCATTGCGCTTTTAAACCAATACTGCCAACGCCGTCAAAATCGAAGTTCATTCATTACTCTTATTTCCGTCGGTGAGGAATCCTTTGCTGACGTCAAAGTCAGCATTCGGCCAATCGTGGAGGGCCGACCAGCGCGACACTTTCGATCGGTCACGTCGGCAATAGGTGGAACCACTTTATCAAATTTAGTCATGTTATCTGTTACGAAACGACTCTTGCCAATACAATCCATTTACGCACATTAAAGGAGCGGTGCAACGATATTCAATTGGAATGTTTTTCACTTTGCACGAGCTTAGTGGCACTGGTGGGACTCAAGGATACTCGCACGCAACGCCACTGGCCAAGAAACTCCTTTGTTGCGGTGTAATTTCAAGGACAAAAGCGATCATTTTCATTCAATCGCCCCTTTGCAAAATTTGATGACGTAACGTGGGGATCGTAGTACACCCCAATGACGATATTTGAATGCGGTTCATAGATTGGACCCGAGCATTGCGTGGGCACTCGATTTGGGCTCGTGATAATTACTAGCTGGAGAAGCATTCGGGTAGTGGCCCGTGTCCTATCGCTGCAACGACGACAATAGCCGAGCCATAACAATGTCTGGAACTCAGCGCGTGACCAGTGCTTTGCCAACCCCAGCGCGTGGCTATGATCAACATTGGCGGCATATAATCGGCTCCAGATCACGTGGCCGCTTGCTCTGGCTGCGAGTTGAGGAGGTGAACGCTGCTCGTTTTTCTTTAATTTTTTTTTCTTGGACTTCTATTGCGTGGGGTGAAAAACGAACGCGAGTTTCATAGGTCATTAAAGTCAGGGATCCGTTCTAAGCGGTATTTTCGCAAAGTACAATAATTGTTGCATCGCCCCTTTAAGGACTATACACACGGGGGATGCTTTTCGGGAAGGGATGAGCGTGACGTCAGTGATCG
Source organism: Ixodes persulcatus (assembly GCA_013358835.2). NCBI lineage: Eukaryota > Metazoa > Arthropoda > Arachnida > Ixodida > Ixodidae > Ixodes > Ixodes persulcatus. The sequence goes on from JABSTQ010010475.1 coordinate 135,416, forward strand.
GCGGGACCAGCGGGACTCCCTCCCCGACTCCAGCCTTCACAGAAACGGCGGGGAGCCGAGAGGGACGTCAGCGTTATCAGACGCATTTAGCGGCCGCTCTCTGGACAACAGGGCTCGGTGCGCGTTGACCAGAGTAGAAAAATTAAGGCGTACATGGAACGGCGATACGCGATTATGGCAGCAGTGCTGTTAGATGCCGAAGACGAAGAACTGCTTCCTACTAAAAAAAAAAAAAAAAAAAAAAAAAGAAAAGATGCTTCCTGAATGGATGGATGCAGCACAAAGAACATGGAATTCAAAACCAGTTGTATCATGAGCGGCTTAAAGAAACGTTACTATAGAGTACCTCAGTTGTTGAACACCCGCGGCCCCTCACTCACTTCAGTCCGCCTCCCGTCGTTTGAAGTGCCATCTAGATTTTTCGTTTCGAAACTGTGCGTTCCATAGACAGCATTATTTATAGGGTACGATGAAACGCCACCTAGACGTCGTGCTTTGAAACATACGTATTCTATAAAATACACTGCCTTTACCATATCGCGGACGTCAAGCGTTCAACGACGGAAGTGAGCCGTGGGAGGGGAGGCGAGGGGGGGGGGGGGGGGGGGCATGTACCGTTTGTGCAAGCAGCGTCTAAGGGCACTTCCGTAGCTGAGTTCATCTAATAACGCTGGCGTAAGGACGGTCTTGACGAATATCGAAGAGTCCTTGGGGCGCCTCGGACGACACGCGCAAAAGCGCAAGCCAGAACAAGTTAGGCGATCCCGAAGCCACTGCTTGTATCCCACTAAGCAAAATCAGTAAAGTTGGCAGACACGCGAGCAATATACCGCCATTTGCGAAGAGATCCCATGTCCGCGACGACGCGTGCCGTTGTTACCACGTGATGCGCATCCCGGGGAGCAAAGGGAGGAATTTATCTGGGACCCAAACCGTAACCGTAACCGAAACCGAAAACCGTTTAGGAACGAACCTTTTTCAGTAACCGGAACCGGAACCAAACCGTTATTTTACATCTATAAAAACCGTAACCATAACCGCAACCGTAAATTATTTATCGGTAACCGATATTAACCGATATTAACCGAAAAAAATAAAAATATTAGTTTGTCTCAAGAATGACCTCGAGGAGGGATCTTGAAACGTCGTGGCAGTTTGACAGAGTTACCGTCAGCGAGTGGAGCATCTGGTAATACATTTACGGTCAATATAAATTTAAGATTAAGGATACTTAGTTGGAATCAGTGGTCGAGCTTATAACGAAAAGTCTCCATTTCTAAATTCCCGCACTCCTACAATTGCTACATGAATACAGTACGTACGTGTCGCCTTCAGGGTATTAACTAATAATTTACAATTCTGACATGTCCATCGGACTCGGTTCTTTAAAAAAAAAACGATGTTCCTGACCTGCAACTAGGGATGTCGCGAACCGGTTGTGGTTCGAGTTCGACCAGGTTCGACGTTTTCGAACTTTTATTGAAAAGTTAGAGAAAGTTCGCTTAGGGTTCGACTTTATGCGCAAGCGCGACGGGCCGGCTAGGTTGTCTTTCGATTGCATGGTGATGATTAAATGATCAAGTCAAACATTCTACTTTTAGTAAGGGCGGCACTGTTTGGTCGTCTCGGTAATATAGCAAGTATAAATTTTGTTATTAACTTTTAAGTTATTTGAATTGTGTTCCGTTCATTGTAACTATTTATAAAATAAAACAACCTACTCTGTAAAACCGTGTTTTCCAAATAAAGACACGCTTGTATCAAAGTCTAGCCACACTGTCCAAAAAGTCAAACCTTGTGGAACCTGTTAAAAGGTAGGAGGTTCGTAGACCTAGTCGATCTTTGAGGTTCGACGTAAAATCCCGGCTCGACGGAAGTTCGTGACATCCTAACTGCAACATACCTGTAAATGCTCCGCCTCCAAACACCGGAGAAAAATGGCACCACCATATATATGCACAATTTTTCTAGTGTCTCAGAATCGGTCAGCGAGAAACGTGCGCTTCTATAGCTACATGCATTTGCTTGGAAATAGCAAACATGGCATAGGTGTAGCATGGCACAACAACGGCGGCTATACACCAACTCATGTTTACAAACAAACCGGAGCGCCCCTAGTGGACGCCACTGGCGCCGCGCATGCGCGGTGGACGGTGGGCAAGAAGCCCGCCGTCGCCCATAAACAAACCATTGAATTGCGTTGTTGTCGGCGTCGGTGGGAGTCCCCGTGCTCTTTTTCGCGTTGGAATTGTTGATTCTACGTCCTCCTAACAATGTCTGACTACTTGAGCGGCTTCAGCAAAATTAACGAGGCAAAACTTTGCGTGAATAATGTGACGTGCGGCGATTCATTTCACGTGGACGCCGCAGAATGGGCGCTAAAGCCCGACTCCCACGATGAGATTCTGCTCGCTATTTTCAGTCGCGACGTCGCTCGGGCTGCAAACGCTTGGACCTTAGCTGAGATGGTGGACGTCGATACTGAAAACCGCAAGTATAATCGGGCATTACAAGTCGGTGATGGCCACTGGTAACAATGATCAACATCTTCTTGTATCTACTGTTTACACTTAGCCTACTTACCCCAACCAACCTTCAAAAGTGTTTTGAGGCCTGCACTTAGTTCTTATCGCAATTGCCGGGTCAACGTTTGGTTTACGGACCGCTGTCGTTTGAACGAGGTGACGAAAAAAAGCAGACAAGTTTGAAAGAGCAGACGACAGTGCGAACGCATGCGCAATGGAGTGCGGCAAGAAGCACCGCGTCCCGCGTCAACAAACCATTGGAATGTCACGTTGTCGGCGTCTGTGTGAGTCTGCATACTCTTTTTTTTGCGTTGGAATTGTCGATTCTACGTCCTCATAGCAATACCTTACCACTTTAATCGCCTGAGCCAACTTATCAAGGCTCGTTACGCCGCTAAACTTTGCGTAAATAGCTTGACGTGCGGCGATTCATTCGCATGAACGCCGCAGAATGGACGCCAAAACCATGATGAGATTCTTCTAGCTATTTTCGGTCGCGACGTCGCTCGTGCTGCAAAAGTGTAGAAGGTAGCGGCGATGATCGACGTCGATACTGAAAATCGGAAGCGGGAACAGACCAAGCGTAACAAGTCGGTGATGGCCACTGGTACCAATGATCAACACCTTGTATCTACTGTTTACACCGAGCCTACTTAAGTCTTTTGAGGCCTGCAATTACTTCTTATTGCAATCACCGGGTCAAAGTTTGGTCTACGGGCCGCTTTTGTTTGAACGAGCAGACGACAAAAGGCAGACAAGTTTGAAAGAGCAGACGAAAGTTCGAACGATCAATATAGAAAAAAACGAACAACACCGGACATATTTACAGCTTTCTGTGTTGTTCGTTCCCCTCCTCAGTCTTCCTTGTTCTGCGCTATTGCATTTACATTATGTTTGACTTTCACCAAGTAGCCCATCTCTCAATTTTATTACTTTATTCCACTGAGCAGTATTTTTCTAGAGGAGGGCTATAGTTATGTTCCTTTCTTCAGTGTGGACGAAGCCTCTTCTGCATATCTTAGGTTGCAGCAAACTATAGCGACGAGAAGGTGCGAATGGTTCTTCCAGCACCCAGTGGGAACTTTCTGAGGGTTGTTTACAAACGCTGCCGAACAACAAAGTAGCGTAGTTGTAAACCCGAGACTGGAGATACAGACAAGAGACAAACAGAACGACACGGACGAAGTCTCAAACGCAGCTACAAACTTTATTTCACGGGACAAACATATATATGTCACTCGCCACCCTTTGTCCCCCTTTTTCTCTTCCTTTTCCCCAAAACTATGCTCAATTTACACCAGCTAGCTTGCACCCTCACCATTGCTTCACAACAAAGCAGCGCAGGCAACATCGTATGCCCATTCCTGCGTTCCCATCTCAACCTTCGGAGGAAACCCCTTCTGTCTCTGTCTCAAAGGGTGGCGGTACAAAGGCTCGCATGGCATTCAACGAGCTTTTAATAGCTGAAGCTTTTAAGAGGCGCGAAATATGGGACGTCAGTTCGCCAGACTACCAGAACAGCCTCGTGAGGTCGGAGCACGAAAACCGCAGTGCATTGCGATTTCCGCGTTTTCGGAAGACGATTTCGTCTTCCGAAAATCGCAAGCTTCGATTTTCGCAGCCTCCGATTTCTGTCCGATTTTCGGTTCGTTTTTTTCGCAAATGTGCGCACCTTTCCGGCTTGAGCGGCGTCGGCGTCAGCATGACCGCGCGGTGCATTATGGGAAACGTCCCATAATGCAACGCGCGGGACTCGTGACGTCACACGTGACGTCACAAGGGTCACGAGTGACGTCACGAGCGACCCGCGCGTTGCATTATGGGAAACGTCCCATGATGCAACGCGCGGGGAGGGGGAGGAGGAGGGTAGGAGGAGGAAGGAGGAGGGAAGAGGAGGAGAGGGTACAGATGAGAAAGGGCATTCCAACACCACCTAGAGCTGAAGGCCGCAGCGCTCCTCCGGTGACGTCACACGAGTCGGCTGGCGAGCGCCGCGGAAAAGTGCTGCACTGAAGGCGTCGCGCATAGATTTACCGACGTAGTATGGCATTTTTTATTGACCCAAACGTTTGTTAATTGGTAAAACAGGATTTATAAATATGTATATGACTGGGAAACATATTTTGTTACACGGGCAGCATATTAGGACGTACAATTATTGTTATGATATGAAAGAACAAGGTTAACGACGTTTTGAGAGAGATAGGTTTTCGTTTGAGGCATCCAAATCTTGGGTGTTTTAATTATCTCTAGGAGTGGGAAGACAAAAAAACAAACAAAAAATAAATGCCCTGAAACGTCATTGTAAGTGATGCGACCCGCCAAAATGCATAACAACAACAATCAATTTGGTGATGACATGTGTGGTTACTGAATTCGTATGTGAAGCTAATGAAAAGAAGATTATTTTAAAAAATGTGGACTTTTGGAGCACAAAAAAAAATGTAATGTGTTGAAATGTATTTTTTACCAGAACATATGATAATAAAAACAAAACTGTAGGCGAACTGGGGAATGTTTTTCGTAAAGTAATTAATCCAAGACTGAGACAAGAAGACGAATAATTAAGCACATAAAAGACACAGAAAAAGAGAGAAAGACGCCGCCTAGATCGAAGTGCACAAGTTTTGATTTACCCGAATGCAGGCAAACTTAGCAAACTTAAAGCATAATTTTCAGTAGGGGACACATGCAGCTGTGGAAGCTTCATGCACACATCTACCCGCGTTCATTCACACTATGAGTAGATGCTGTGAATATAAGTTCTCTTATGGCGAATTCGGGTGGTCATTTCCCGGCAAAATATTTTGCCATATCTTCGGCAAGGGCGTTCGCGTGGTCAAAGGCTGGCGGGTGCAAGCTGTTCGGGTGGCGCTTCTCGGGCGTGTGCCGGCAATTTACCGGCACGATTTTCGCCCGAGCTCCAAGAGGTCGGGCAGCTTGTCTGCCAGACTGTATCCGGTATCGTCACATCCGATTGGGGAAAGGGAACCAAACGAAACAATGCTTGCCGAAAGCGGCAAATAGCGGGTTCGAGAGGCAAACGAAGCCATTGAGACAGACACCCTTTTGTGCTCCGAGAAAAGATAGCGAAAACAACGAAGATAAAGATAAGTTATGTTTCAGAGAAAGCCAACATTTTTGGGAAGAATATGTCCAGCCTGCGGAAGGTCAGTTTGCTCCGAGACACGGGCTGCATCATACACTACTTTGCTTTACACACTGTGTAATAAAATGTTATTACACCGCTGAAAAAAAAAATGTATGCATAGTGATGCAGTTCGACACTCGAACACGCATAACAATTTCAAGGGCAGTAGGTGCAATGAGAAAACTGAGGGTTCCAAAAAATGTAAGAACAATAAACAGAATATGAAAAGCAACGCTGGTAAGTCTCCTTGGGACCCTTGTAAAATGGCGACAGTACCTCGGAAATCCAAACACTGATATATTGAATTTTGACGCGTGTGTGAAAAGCTCCACATTGATTTTTTAATCTGCCTTTCCTTTAGCTTTATAACTGAAGATCCTCTAAGCTGTGCGGATCGTGGTAATGTTAACAATTCAAAAACTATTGTGAAGGCGCTTGTGTTTACACATCTCAAGGAGTCAGAATTTAAATTGTTGGCACACACAGCGTGCTTATTGTACCATAGAGTAATCGAGGAAGAAGTTAACAGAGCTCACGCGCGACTCAGGCAAATAAAAACGCCAGTTGCCGGCGCTTTGTGTTCGGGTGGAGAGGGTCACGTGGTGCGCCGCTGGCGCGTTTTTGGTCGCCGGTGCCACCGGCAAGGGCTCGCCGGCGATTGACCACGCGAATTCGCCATTACCTTTGAAAGCTTCAAATTGTATATTCTCGTGTATCCATACTTTCTTCTTGTATCCATCTTGACACAATTCAAACACAAGCAACTTAGATGCCGCTCTGTAGCTTTCACGACACTAAAACACAGCACATGTACGGTATGTAATGCCGCTTCGCAATAATAATGCTATGACAACTGTTGCACTGAATATAAAATAATTATTTAGATTTTAGGGTTTCACATTTTTTTTTTTTTTTTACTTGGAATTAGCCTCATAAGCTTTTCGTTCACCCTTCCGCAATAGTGTTTCAGCACAATGTTCGTGCGGCACCAGAACACGTTCTTCAGCACGAGCTCACTTGTATGTCCTTCTTCACATGCGTCGAAGTCAGAAGTCTCGTTGGTAGACAGCAGTTCCATTGTAAGCTCGGTGACGAACTGAGGCTGGATCGGAACCTTCAGAAACTCTGCCTGCTTGGAGAGTTCTTGAGCAAGAACGTAATTGTGTGTCATGGCATTAACGGCGAACATGGTTGGATAAAGGAGCCCCTCTCGATCCAATTGCTTGACAAGAGAGTAGTTCTCCTGCGCAAGTGAGACTGTTGCCGTCTTCTTCGGTAAGCGCCGCCCTGCATTTTTGACATTTCGGCTTTTTCAAAGCGGCATAAACTGTGTACCCTGCCACGTAGACTAGGACTTTGAGGGTCTAATTTATCGCTTGTGACACTGCCTCTTCTGTAACTATACTATGTTGCAGCTGCGACCTGGCGTGTCTACTTGTTTTTCAAGCTCCTCCCATCGCTCGTCTTCACACGGGATTGTCGGCAATGTACTCTGCAGTCGCAGCTAATTTTCACCTTTATAACGCTGCCTTATAGATATGCGATATTACGAGCCCCCCCCCCCCCCCCCCCCCCCTCCAGCCAACTGCCTGTACTTCCCGAAACGGTCTTCCAAGCTATCAGTCTGAATCTTTCCCAGCAGAACATAGTTCAGCCAGAGTTCAGTGAATCAGTATTCGGTGATCTCTACAAGTAGACGGGTTGTTTGACGGAGTGCTCCGTGAGTCTCCTTGGTTAACGTGCCACTGGTAAGATTCTCGCTCTCCCATACGTCAAGCCAGGCGTTCAGCCAGTCAAAAAGACTGCACAAATAATGCACACTGGGATCGTCCTCTGCAGAAGTCACTGGTTCTTGAAAGTCGTCTCTGAGTCGCGTTACTTTGTTCGGCGTCCATGTTAAAATTTCCTCCAGATTTCGAGACCTCGACGATTTCATTGATTCCTTTAAAAATATGCGCCACAAATGTAGGAACAAGAAGGGGGCATAGAGCGAAGGCTACAGGCCCCTGACCGTGGTTTTGAAAACGGGAGCTTGCGCTACAAAGATACGTTTCTAAAATTATAAGCGAGAGCTAGCTTGTGCTTGTCGCCTTCGCTGCCACGTCAGCGTAAAATTCAACGAAATAAATTTAATATTTCAAAAAAAGGGAAAAAAAACAATCTGAAAAGATATGAGAGTTCCCACCCTGGTATGCGTCGATAGAACCAGGTTTTTTTCGAGGAATCGCCCGCACCCATACTTTTCGCAGTTCTTCATCCTCCGGGAACTTAAACACAGACACTTTCTTCGACGACGTTTCACAGTTCCCATGGCACCCAGGGACACAGCATTTATGAGACATGGCTAGCCCGAAAGCCGCCCGTAACTTGACAACCACCACGCGTAAACCGCCATGCACACCAAACACAAAAGGCAAAAGAGACAGTCAGAGTAAGGTTAGAGCAGTTCGCGTACTCCCGCCGCGAGACTTGTGCAAGCCGCCGTGAGCAAAGGAGGCAAAAAGTGTCCATTGCGCAACTGCCCCGGCAGAACCCTGGGCTCGGAGAAAGCTAAAAACAAAAACAAAAAAAGGCCGGAGCATGCGCCGCTTGGCGTCTTTGGGAAAACAGATACAAGAAAAAAAAGAGAGCATGTGTTGCGGAGAAGCCTTCCTCTCAGGTCGGCCCACTCGTCGTGAATCTGTGACGTCACAACTCCGAGCGCTGCGGCCTTTGCTCTAGGTGGTGTTGGGCATACCCTCCCCTTACTACACTCCCCTCCTCCTCCTCAAGAGCTGCGCTCTAATTCGGCGTTACAGGAAATTGTAAACGTCTTTATTTTTTTTTTTTTTTGGTTATATAGAATGCGGTTCTCCCCGAGTAGCGGGGGAACCGCATTCTATATAATCTATATATTATCAATTAGAAGTACTAAGACGTTTTTGAGTTTTTGTTATTGTGAATGTCCCGTTGTTGGATATTTTGAACCACTTTAAACCGTTTATTATAAAACGACTTACTAGCATGTCAATGCAAAAATTATTGAAGAAACCGAAATAAACCGGTTTTTAGGAACGTGTAACCGGTAACCGAAACCGGAACGAAACCGATATCAACAGGAAACGGTAACCGCAACCGTAACCGAAACGTTATAATTTTCGGTTTGAGTCCCTGGAATTTATCCCCCGTGTGAATACCCCACCTATGTACTGTTTAACTGACTATACACGACACGCTCGCTCTTCTTTATACATTCGTTATCTTTTGTGCGCAGGTGTGATTTCCCGCACACAATGATCAGCACGGCTTGCTCCTTTCCTATCGTCACACGCAAATCGGACTCCTGGCCCGAGGAGTCTCTGCCCCGCAGTGGGGGCTCTCGGATGTTGTCGGGTATCCCCGGGATGGGGCAGGAACTCCTCGGGTCAGGAGGCCGGCTTGCATGTGGCGTGTGACCAAGGCGTTTTGTATTGGTTGAATGGGGTGGGTTGCGTGATTAAGTTGAGAGTGACACGCGGTGAGTAGCGTGCTTGCAAATTGCACACAATAAGTTGCGTGAGGGTTGCCAGGTTGTTCAGGTGCCAGGTTGTTCAGGGCGTGGCACCAAGAGCGACGTCCTGTGCAACTTGGTGCGTGCAACTAGCTCTCCTGCAACTTATCGCGTGCAATTCGAAATCGCGCCACTCACCGTATATTGCACTCAACTCAAACGCGCAACTCACCGCATGCCACTGTCAACCAAGCAACTCACCGCGTGCAAACCAACGCAACTCACCACGTTCGACCAACACAAAAAGAGCACGCCGCGGCACGCAAATACGCCAAGAAGAATAGAAGTAAATTTTCCGCCATTTCCTCGTGCACGGGCTCTCCGCGGAGATGTGACAGACACGTCTATTCCGAGAAACCGTAGCTAATATGGCTGCCGGCAGGCCGCCTTACTTTCGCGACAGGCGTGACATTAACCAACCACACCCACGGCAGTGTAATAGTGTCCCCTGCCCCGTGGGACGGCATGCAGCTGAACGTGATGACGCGTGTACATGAATCAGTTCACTCACGGCTAAAAAAAAAAGCGAAGAATCGGGGGGACAGGTTACGTGTCTACGGCTCGTTACGGGTCACGCGTAGTATTTCTTTCCGAGCTCGCGCTACTCGTGAATCAGGCTAGCCCTCGGGAAAGCGCTCACGACAGCCGTATATTACGCGTTAGAATTGGATTTTTTGTACCTGGGGCAATAGGGGGAGCGCGCGCGTACGCGTGTGCATGATGACGGAAAAGTCCGACTTAAATACAGACGTGCCATAGCTCATTATGTTTTTGTGTGTTTGTTCCTGCATCCGTTTTTTTTTTTCTTCTTTTAGTTGTCGCAACTGTGTTCCGAGTGTCACGGTTTCCAAGAGAGGAAAGCGCGAGTTGTGGACCTTCGCAAAGTCGAGTCTGCGGTAGTAAAACGTCGTATGAGTTTGTACCTATACGTTTACCTGGGTGCCGGTAGTTGTGCCTGCGTTTGTGGTATTATATATGTGTGTGTGTACAGACGTCCGTGCCGGTGCACGCTTTCGCGCGTACAGCGGAACGCCAGGTGCGGAAAATGGCGTGTCGGAAAGAAAAGCGGAAAACGAGTTTAGAAGGCGTTAAAAATAGCGCGTATACGAGGTGTAAGCGCGGTGGTCCCACTTCCTCCACTTTGGCACGAACAGTGGCTGCGTGTTGGCACCGATGTAGAGCGCCTTAAAACGGAAACCTTTTCGCCTTTCTTTTCTTGCATCATAAGTCGTGTCTTGTAACTATGCGCTCTAAAATACTATAAGCGTCCGATACGGACACTGTTTTACGTTAGACGAAACATACAAGCATATACATATACGCTGGTTGTAAGAGTGCTTTCGTAATAACGTGACAAAGTTTATTTCTGTTATTCAGTGCTTTGCTTGTTTTTGTATTTGTTCACTCTGCGTCGGCTACTGTATTTCGTCATTTTGTATACTTCTGATCTTATCGCTAATAGCCTTCAGTGCGTTTGTACTCATCAATTACGCTGAAAAAAGACTCAAAATCTGTGTCGTAGGCACTTGTTGGTTCACTACGAGCTCATTTTCACTTTATTAAGATGGTAAAGGAAATTTCCTAAGCTTCCGTTAAAATCCTTAATAACATTAATTATATATATGAAGAGCAGCATACAATAACTGAGAAACAATTACACAAAGTAAACTAAAGTTGGGCAGCTTGTGTGTCAAGACAAACGAAAGGGCATTAGGTTTCAATTATGCTACACTGTTCTTACAACCACAAGCATCTTCTCCACCATACAAATACAAAAAAAGAAGTTTCGACATAAAATAAGGTGTGGAGTCAGTTCCAGTCTGAATTTATTTTAAAATAACTGTTGGGCTAGTTGGTTATTCATTACAAAATTATAGCGCAAAAGACTAGGACAGGAAGGAACAATCCCTTTTTCAGGGATTCATCGCATCCAATCACTTAGTTCAGTTCGTTCACCTCTATCGTGATACAAGCAGCAAATAATCAGTTGTGAGTAGCGTTCTGTCCTGTCCCCATGTTCCTTCCTATAATTTTGTAATGAATTTATTTTGCCTTGAGATTTCACCTGGCGTCGGTCTCTTCCATATATGAACAATTTAACCACTTCAATACGACTACTAACCTGGGGTCTTTCAGCCTGCATCACGCAGTAGCGGTTACACAACCGCACGCCGGTACGATGCTCATCCACATTCGAAAGGGGCAGGGGCAAGAATCTAACGCAAAAATGCAAAACTCAGTGGTAAAGTGGCTTTTATCATCTACAATTCTACCTTTTTATAAACTCTTAGAAAAGCAATGCCTAAAATATCCTAGCAACGAATGGTTTAAACTTGACAATCTTATAAACTTCAACTAGCTCGTAAGGAAGAAATGCCTACGCGTCTCATTTTCCGTAGAGCACCGCTAACAGTTAAATCACAAGGCCCAAAAATACGGTCCCGGTTCAAAAACGCAATCTGAGCCAATGCGCACGACGTTTTGCTTCTTAGTGTTATGGACAAGTCACGTTTTCGAATGACAAAGCGTGTTCTTCCCCTCGCAGGTCGCTGGACGCAAAAAACTACAAGCCTGCACTACGTTGGCCAGATCCAAGCTAGAAATAGAATACGCTTTTCCAAAATGGCCTTTATGGCAATCACACTTAAGTAACACCCTCGAAGCCGTTCCAAATAGATCCCTTCGTTTCGTTTATTCTGACTACCGTGTTTTCCGTACTATAGTCCGCACCCGGTGTATATAGCCCGCAAAGGAAAATTTGGGGTCAAAAGTAGAAGTTTTTGCTTAGATCATCCTCATCCGGTGCATTGTTCGCACTTAGTGCCTATGGTCCAAATGTAAAAAAAAAAGAAAAGTATCACATACCGCACACTTTGACAAATGCCCGCTTTATTAGCTCACAAAGAAGCTGATGTCGTACATAAATTAGCGTTAATATATTTCCCTTGTTCATAAAATCTTTCACGTCTTGTCAAAGTGAACGATCTAGAAAAACAAAATCTTGCATAGTCCGTGCCTGTAGATAGATCTCACCGGATAAAATTTTAACTTTTAAAAGTCTATAGTCCGGAAAATATGGTACTCTAAATATACTAGCAAAGGGGTGGCCAAACTGCGGCTCGCGAGCCTCATGAGGTTCTTCAGGGGCCCAAGTGCGGCTCGAATCTCCCTCGTAACTCCACCCCCCCCCCCCCCCGCCCCTTTTTTTCCCACAAAAACAAAGAAGAAAAACAATAAAAGGAAAGACATACAGGAAAAAAAAGGCAGCTTGTTCTTTGTCAGATTGATGTCATCACACTCACACCGGCCTTGTTTTAAGAATGGAAACTCAGAATAAAGAAACATGTACTGAAAAATCGCATTGTGGATAAAATTCGCCGTAGCAAATATATATATATATCTTCACTGCCTTATGTAATATTCCCTGCGGGTCCTTGAGAAAATTAAATTACGATTATGATTCCGTATATCGCAGTGATTGGCCAACCGAGTGCCCTGCAGGGAAGTAGACGCCCCGGTCCTTTTTCAGACTGTGTGCCCTTATAAGCCAACCAACCAACTTGCATACTTACTCCCGGATGCTTACTTCCACGTGTGTTCCACCAAGGAATTCCCAGAAAAATATATATATATTTTAATTTCTTTTGTCTTTTTTATATTTGGAATATTTTATAACGTGATAATTAAATTCTATGCATTCCCGCTGAAATGGCACGTTTTAAAAACACGCTTATAGCCCCAGTTTACGGCGGAACCCGCGCACGTATTCGCGCAGCGAGGCATCACGAAGCGTGGGATTCTCATGCAGTGCCGCTGTTAGACGGAACTGGAAATAGGGTTCCACACGCAGGTGTGAGTTGCTTGGCAGGGCGTTAAATTAAAGCCCTGCGCTTTCGAACGCGAGACCGAACACCAACGCCCACGCCGAACAAACCCGTCCGCACTCATTAACTTAGAGCCGTGTGAAACGGACATAATATGACGCCCACGCCGCGGTTAAGCCGGAGCGCTATGCGGAAGATTGGTGAAGCCCTTCGAGCTTTAGCTCGCCGAGTTCTTGGCGCTTAAATCACCTCTAATATCCCTGTCCTTCCCCCCTCCTCCCGTATGCTCCAGCTCGGGAGGCTGGGGTCTCAAGACTGAATGATGATTTCTGGTTTGAAAGTATTTGAGCAGAGGGGAGCGTCGAAAGAACCGGGGTGAAAGTTCACGCTGCATACTCTCACAGGTCCATTTCCAATTCTACTCGCGACGGTTTAAATATGACCATGCGTTCTATTGAGATGCTGAATTCATCTCGGTTATGACTACTACTGCCCTACTCGATGCGCGCTATAGAGACCGCTGGCTAACAATTTGTACGGAAATGCACAGAACTGCCCCTAGCTATTTAAGGGGGGGGGGGGGGGGGGGGGGGACATAAGCCACAACATTTTAAGGCATTCTTATTTGTAATTGCCCTAACACGTCACGGAACCCATTTGGCAGTTTTAGTTTTAGGTGGCTGCAGGACTTTCGGGTTTAATTTAATATTTGTCTGTGAATAAGGTGACATTTCGAGAAACGAGTGTAGTATTGGAATCGTTCCACTATCGAATTTAGTGCGACATGTTTCGTCATCTGGAGAAGGAAGAGGCAAGATAATCCACAGCGGACAAAAACTGACATCGGGAGAGTCAGTAAAATAGTGTTATGATGCCCATGTTTTACTGGCACTTGGAAGATGTCCATAACAATCGTTCTTTCAAAGAATAGGCGAAAATCTCGACTCTGCGCGGACCCTTCGGCGTGTGCTGGTTCGGCGATTTTCTAAGGAGTTCGTTTCCATCGCATTTAACGTGTGCCCGTGAAACGGGGATATTCCTTCGTTTCTATTGGACAATTAGAAAGTTTTATTTTCTTTTTACTCTTTTTTTCTTTTGAAGGTTCCTCTATTTTTTCCACATAAAATCTGTATTGTCCAAAAATCCGAAAGATAGAGACAAAAAGCGCATACTGTCATATTAGTTGTCTTTTGGACTGTCCAAAAGGTGGATAGTCAAAGATGGCTGCATGCTTGTTGGATTCGAGAACTTGCGAATGCACAGTGTTTTTACTCCTGATGATATTTTAACCTCCCCGAAGAACCGTTTCAATGAATGTAATGATTTTTAACACTACCCCTCATCCCGAAGTTCTGTCCGTCCGTCCGCGCATTTGCCGCTAAATTTATCAAAAAAAAATTGATGTCACATCACCTATACACAAATTAAGTTTCCCCACAAAATTTGGCGGGAAATTGATGTCACGTAACCGTACGTGACGTGAACTATACTCCAATGTAGTTTCCCCACTAAATTTGACGGAAAAATGACGTCACGTGAAACGACGTGACGTTACCTATACTATAGAAGAATGTGTATATAGTCTTCTAAACAAAATAAAATTATTGCTTCTTAAACACTGGATTTCATGCATTGTAAGACTTTGAAGGGGAAAGTCGCTGCCAATTTTTTTCAAACACGGTGTTCGTTCATTTGCGAAATTCGGAAATGATCTTATACACTTTGAGAAATCTGAAGCGTCTGCCTCTGCCCTCCTGCGAAGCACCTGAGAGAACCAATTGGTGCAAGCTACGGAGGGCGCTCGGCGAATGGTGGGGCTAAGAATATGTTAAAACCTAAAACTAAAAACAAGAAATCTGCGCTGTGGCTGAGCATGACGTTTGACCATGATCAATGGCACAGCACAGTCAGCTTTTCTTTTTTTAGGTTTAAACTTATCATTACCCTATTATTGATCCAGCACCCTTCATAGATTGCAGCGAATGGCTCTGTCACGTGCTTTGCAGGAAAGCGGACGCTCCAGATTTCTTGGAGTATATCCTGAGAATTGTTCATTAAAACTTTCAGACAATACGTCAGCCACTATGTTGATCGAACGTCTTGTTGTGGCTGTTTTATTACATCGCGATGGCCTACAATGCTGCGCGCAACTTGCAAAACAAAGTTCATAGCTTGCCAGTGAATGATCTCTGGCCGCTGTCTATACGTATATTCGCGACTCCAGCAAAACGGACGCCACCAAGCGGGAAAACCGGGAACCAGCCGCACCAGCTCGCTCCGCGCCCCTCCGCGTCTCTGGTGGCTTTCGCGGCGGACACGTGTTGTCGGCGCGGTGGCGAACAATGTAATTTGACGAAGGTCCCAAAATTTCTTAAGTTTGCCTGAGTGTTCATTAGTGTGGTGAAGCCTCAGTAGATTGTTTCGTTCCATCAGGTGTTTGAAAGCCCGTTCACTCCACAACACACGGTCGCGTGCTTTCGATTTCTTGGATGGGGAGGAATCACGGAAAAACGTTTTGATTTCTTGTCTTTCTCGAATCACATTCTGTGACAAATACATGGCGCCCCCTCCAGTCAACCCGTCGATGGCCGCCAGCCTCGGCGGGCAACATTGATCACCGCGAATAAACACCGAGGAGCGCACGCCGCCCCGGTCAGTCATCGTCCACCCTCACAACCAGGCTGCAGTCGTCTCTTCTCGGCGGGTGCTTCGGCCCCCTTCGTCTATTTATAAGGATGTAGAACAGTGGACTAAGGACGACAGGCGAGGTGTTTCACTGGAGGGAACACCAATGTTGCAGTCAAGTGAATGGGAAGGTTCGATAGCTGCTTTTCTTGAGTTTGGTTGTGTTCGATTAGCTTTAAGCTTGAGTCACCCACGCCGGTCGGTGCGTTGGCTATTCATTTTGACTGCTTTTCGCCAAAAAAGCCTCTGGACCACACTGAAGGAGTTGGGCTGATTTCGCAATTACTTGATTCAGGAAGGCCTGCTCGCTGCATATGATTAATGAGGAAAATTATCTGCTTTCAAAAGGTGGGGGATGCGTCTCGCAAAGGTTGAAGCTGTCACGACATTATTATGATATATCGCCCCTCCAATATTTATATTATCCCCCCGTCGAAGCCAGCAGCAGTGTACGTCTACATTGCTCAGGTTGACCGGCCACAAAACAATACTCACTTTATCCGTTCAGGATTCGAAGTCAAGTTCAATGCAGAGAGGTTCTGCGTGAATCTTCGATGAAGACTCTCTTCAGTTTGTCCGCATTCGTCTCCGTACTACCGGCTAGAACCATTTGGCTAAGTTTAAAAAGTAGCTCTCTGCCTGTCAAATATACTTTTTCAGCAGTTCACCTAATAGCTTGTCAACTAAGCTCATATTTCAACACGAAGAATATACTAATATCGCTTTAGTGGGACATAGTGCGTAATATAATACATAAACCGCTCGTCAAAATGACTCCTCGATTGCTACTAAGACCTGAATTGAAATACGAGTGTCAGCTGCTTAGTGG
This sequence comes from Ixodes persulcatus, assembly GCA_013358835.2. Taxonomy (NCBI): domain Eukaryota; kingdom Metazoa; phylum Arthropoda; class Arachnida; order Ixodida; family Ixodidae; genus Ixodes; species Ixodes persulcatus. The sequence goes on from JABSTQ010010475.1 coordinate 151,959, forward strand.
GGCGCCAGCGGGTTGACATGCTCCTTGGCTCAAGAAGCGCTTGCTTAATTTTCGTAATTTTCCTGCAGCATGTGTTGTTGACCGAGCAGACGATTGATTTCGCGGACATGTAAGTCGCATGGTCGAGACATGCGAGTTAGCTGAAAATTACTCTCGGTTAAACAATTCTGTAGTCATCGCCGCGTTCCTTAGATGATCAAAACTGATTAGAGTATATTACCATCTCTCCGGAGCCCATAGTTTCGGTTTTGAACGAAATCTCCGAAACGAAAGTTTAACATGAAAAGAACAAAAACACCGGGAAAACAAAACTATGCTCTGCAAGTTTATGTGCACCGGCTGCACTTAACCGTCTCAGTTCAAATACCTAAAAAATTGGGCATTAAACAGAAGAAAATCTGTTAAATTGAATGCGCCACCTCTTTAGGCGGCCCGGCCGAGCCGACGCGACCTGGACTCAGCCGCCATGTTTGTTTGGTGGTGGCGCCCCCTATAGGTCGCTGGAGTCGCGAATATACTCGGGGCACGCGGTGACTTGGGGGCAACTTCCTGCGGCAATAAAGCCATAGATAAATGGGTGCCCTTGCGCTCGCGCACCTTGAGCGCCGGTCAAAGTTGTGCACCCGCATTCTTCGCTTTTAAAATGCCACCGAAAATTGACCTCGAGTACTGGGCACTTATACGGTGTTTTCACTTGACGTCAATCTGTCATTTTGTTGTGAGATGTCAGCGTGATGAAACTTATAAGCTTTTGTGTACTACCGATTTCAGGGTGTCATGTCAATCTTCGGAGTGCTCGACTTCTGCACGCGCCAGGCTGCTATAACAACAGAATGGTGGCCGAAATTACGTTGGTGCAAACACCTATATACACCTTTTCCACAAGGGCGCGGCCATCTTGAATGTTGTCACTTCTGGTATGCGGTAAAACATCGTTTTGAACTCTACACGCCGCTGGACGGTGTTTACGAAAAATGCGTGATTGTCACACATTTTAGTTTTGACTCACCTCTATTTTCTCGCATATTCCAGTTGAAATGTTTTATCATTCTTTCGTCCCGCATACCAGATACAAAACCCACGTGACTGAGAACGACAGGAAACAAAAAACATCCATAGGAAGTATTCACTGGCGGCCATATCTGTGTGCGTGGCTGGTGAGCACGCGCTGACGGCGAGCTTCCACAGTTATTTTGCAACGTGCATTACAAACCATCAAGATTGACGGTCTTGGCAGGTTATTATTGTAAGCTCGTTCTGAGCATGCGCCCTAAACATCGCCCTCAAATATGGCGTCCAGTGAATGCCCCCTATACGCTCGCTACAGCGCTCGCGGCTAAAGAGGTGGGAGACCTCGCGCCTGGCGAGCTCAAATTTTCACACGCTCAGCTGGGACCTCACATGATCGCGGAAATGCCTCAACCTCCAACGATTTTCAGAAGCGTTCACATCCACCGACGCGACTTTCGTCTGCGACCCGATCATCAAGACAGCCAAGCGGGCACGGCATACGGTCTCCATCCCGAACCCGGAGGTTATGGTCGTCCGTCCGTCTGGAAGTATTAGACCGCAGTCACGCTACTTATGCATCATCCTGTTAAAAAACTCGGTGTTCGCTGTAGAGACGATGCCAAATTATCTGCGGACGCGCAGCAGGCATGTCTACACCCACTATGTTTTGTGGCATGTATTAGCTTGTGACTGCAGCTTTCGGTTGTTCGAATTAAGAATCTATACGCGCGCCGGTCAACTCTGCGGCCACACACGAGGGCAGTATAGAAAAAAGGCGAGGACCAATAAACCCATAAAACAGCGAAGCAAAGAGAGACGCGGCGTCCATGTTAGAAAGGCCTCCCCCTTTGTGTTTCCGATCCGGTAACCCACATAGCCGCGACAGCGGGCGGAAGCCCTTCCTCGATCAAACAGCGGGCTCGACGGTTGCATAATGCGCGTGGCATTTAATTCCGCCACGCTCGGGGGATCCATGTTTTCTGTCGAGAGCCGTAATGATCCCCAAATCCTGTTGTTGTCTCTTTTTTTTCTTGCTTTCTTTCTTTCTACGTTTATGTCTGTCCTCGTGTTCTGTCTGTGTAACAAAAGCTTCGTAGTTTACGTCACACCGGCAGACGGGGTTCGCTTTGACGCGGACAGCAGCGGGCGGATGACACAACCGCGAACTGCTGCGCGGATAGGTGGTTTCATAAAAGGTCTGTCAGACGGGGTCGCCCGACAAACCTTTTGCATTCCACACACATAAACAAATATATATATATATGCCTATATATATATATATACTTTCTATATACCTGTTCCTTTCGGCCAGGGGGTGCTGTAGCGTCCACAGGACGCGCTCACAAAAGAGATACCGCCGCTAGCGTCTGCGAGACACGACCATTGAATGCTGACGTGAAACGGCGTCCTAGCGTCCCATCGGGCACGATTCAGGGGCGTAATTAAACTATAACGTCTGTCAGCGTCCCTCGCCTATCCACCGGCAGTAACCGAGTGTTTGAAACGGCGCAACGCGACCTACAGATATATCCCATTTCGTTCGCCAGGGGCGCTTCTCAAAACTTGAGAGCAACAGTTCACTGACAGCTTAAGAAATTCAGGGCATGGCTTTGTTGGCCCAATTGCTTCGTCATTTTCATTTCGGGGGTCTAATCGGCAAACGCAACAATCTCATTAACTACGAAGCGACAATAAAATGCTTAGGAGTCACCACGCCCTACATTAATTAGGCTGTCATTGTCTATAGCTCACATGTCTCACAATTTGTTTGCATAGCGCTTGCAACAGACACGGAAAAGCATATACCAGATAACCAAGATCTTGCAGGGACTCTCTCGAGCAATAAAGACCCTTTCACTAGACACGCTTGCTCCCGCTAATTATCTTTAAAAAAAAAAAACACACAAAAAATTGCTGCATTGCATTGTACTTTCGTCGCCAAGTGATTGCAAATAATTATCCAATCAATAAAAGGTTCTACCTATATCGACAGCTCCGTTGATCTATGCTTCGTTTCAGCTTAAAGGGGCGATGTAACAATTTTTCTACTTTCAGTGAATACAGCATAGAATTACTCTTTGACATTTAAACCCTATAAAACACACTGTTTTTTTTTTTTTTTTTCTACGCAATGGCAGTCGCATAAAAAATCCGAGAAAAGCAAACACCGTTTACCCCCTCAACTCGCAGCCAGAAAAAGCGGCCACGTGATCTGGAGCCGATTATATTCCTCCAATGTTTTTAACTTTGCCAGGCACGTTGGGGTTGGCAAAGCACGAGCCACCACCCGAATGCATGTCGAGACATTGATTGTCACGAGCCGAAATCGGATGCCTACGCTGTCTTCGTGTCCACAGTATGAGCAGCCTTTAAATGTCGTCACTGCGGGGATCGCATAACTTGATGACGCACTCCTGGGGATTACATCATTGGCATCGTCCCCAGAGCTCCGCCATTAATTTTGCGGAGAAGTGACTGAAAGAAAAGGTCCACTTTTATCCTTGGAATTCCACCGCGACGAAGACGCTACTTGGCTGGTGGCGTTGCGTTCGAGTATTCTCGGGTCCCACTATAGTGTCAGTAAGCAGTTGTAAAGTAAGAAACGTTTCCACCCAATTTTGCTCCACAGTCCCTTTAAAGGGGATCTACAACGATATTCGCTTACAATGTGTTTCACTTTACACGAGCTTACTGGCACTAGTAGGGCCCAAGAATACTCGAACGGAACGCCACTGACCAAAAAACTCCTTTGTTGCGGTGTAATTCAAAGGACAAAAGCTAACGTTTTCTTTCAATCTCTCCTTCGCAAAATTTGATGACGCAACTGGTAAGTCACAGCCCCCCCGCCCCAGTGACGATATTGGAATGCGGCTCACAGATCAAACCCAAGCATTGCGTGAGCACTCGATTTAATCTCGTGATCATCTATAGCTCGACAAGCATTCGGGTAGTAGGCCCGTGCCACATCGCTGCAATGACGACAATAGCCGAACCATAACAATGTATGGTACGCAGCGCGTGTCCTGTGCTTTGTCGACCCCCGGCGCTGGTCGCATGGTTCCTGCTGCGAGTTGAGGGGATAAACATTATTCGTTCTTCTTTCATTTTTTTCTTATGCGCCTTTTATTGCGTGTGATGAAAAGCGAACGCGTGTTTCATAACTCATTAACGTTAGAGAGTCATTCGAAACGATGTTTGCACAAAGTAAAAAAAAAAAAATTCTTGTATCGGCCCTTAAAGGGCGATTCACATACTTGCGTCGAGTCAGACCGAGAGCAACTGCAACGGCTTGGGACGTACGGGTCGATGCGGCAAGCAACGCTACGATAGGCCCTCCGAGTACGAACTGCGCATGCGCTACCCCGGAAGACTCGCATATGCGCAGTTCGTACCGGAAGGCCCACCGTACTGTATCGGATGTACAAAAACGGTTCCCTAAAACTCCCTATTGAACAGTACGAAAACCCCGTTTTAAATTGGAATAAAAAAAAAATCTATCGTTTTGAAAATCTGAAGTAATCCGAAAAGTAACGGTTATTTTGTTTTTCAAGTAACGACCAATTCCTTTTCTTCTAAAGTAGTCTAGTGATCTAACAGGATACTTTTTTAAAGACAGAGCAATCGTAATTGTTATCGATTACTTTCTTAGAGTAACTTGTACAAGGCTGGATAGGGTATGCTAGTAGAATAAGAAACGCGAAGTCGCTTTGGGTTACTGCAGAAGTATCTTTTGCTTCGTTCTTTGGACTATCCCCCGTTTCGCCTTACGACAAACCGCAGAGGACGCTATGAGCCACCGGGACCAATCCAAGTGTCACGTGACCTTTGGGAAGGGCGCAGCTATGTGCGAGACGCGCATAGTCACGTGACATGTTTGCTGCGCTGGATTGGCTATATAGGATGACTCGTATATAGAGTCCGCTGCTGTCCACCGTAAGCCGAAAGGGACGTGGAAACGGGGAAACCCGCGAACCGACAAACGTAAATGTTTGCGCGTCCTTTTTGTTTTCGTCTCGCGGTGTATATCAGGCTTGCGCAATGATCCGCGCCTACGAAATGGGTGTACGCGTCCCTGTCATGCAGCACGCGCATTGGGCGGTTTCTCCCAGAGGAGTTCTTTGATATACTAGATGTCTCGAACCCGGTGGTTGACGTAAATAGGTTTTCCCTGTTAGATACCTGTTTTCGGCCCGACGAGAGACTCGGCATGCGTCGTTGTCTGCTCGCCCGGTATCTGATTGTAGAAAATAAAAGTGCTACAAACGACGGACAAGTATAACGAATGTCGATCACCGCAGAGCGCATCTTCTCCGTCCTTGTTAGCGCTGCGCTCTGTGGTGTTCGTCAATCTTTATACATCTTCGTCGTTTTGAGCGCTTTTGATCTCTACAATGAGTTGCAAACTAGCCCAAGTAGATACACTTTTATTTTCTGTCTCAGTTGTTGCAGCAATCAAAAGAACTATCACTGAGAAAAGGAAGCCGCGGGTTGCTGCAGGTGTCTCGAGACTCGTAGTTTTGCGCAAGGACGCCAATTGGGGCCAGGAAAACAAATCTTTGCGTAAACGTTCCTGCGCCATTTGTTTGTTTTTTATTAATATTTTGTGCGTATTAACAGACGTCGGCTCGAGGGGTACCACGTTATACACCGTTGTGGAGTGCTTACCGAAACCGCAAGCTTACAAAACACTCAGGAACGTTAAATGACCCTAAATATTTGTTTATACTAGCATATGAGAGAATTCATCTTAACTCAGGCATGGTTTGGAAAGAATTTGACTTGGAATTTTAATTGTAAGTGCCTTAATCAAAAAGAACAGCAAAAAAGTGGGTTCGACTGTTCGTATGCTCTAGTTCTTGACCCATGAAGCGGTCAGGGCTAACATTTCTTCCGACGGTCGAGGGTTTGACCTCTTCCACTGTTCTCACTTTATTCCCTAATATACGCTCGATAAATATGAGCTTTTTATTTGACGTTACGTTGATAACAGCCAAGCTTTTTGACTGTTATCTTAGTATATATAGAAAGCTGAGGACAAGCTTTTTGGGCACATTGTTCGTGGTAGCATTTTTAATATCGCTTTAATACCTTGGCAGACATCGTATTTTTTACCACTTAAGCGATATCAGCCATTTAGTTTAGTTCGACGTTTTAGCGGAGTTAACCTTTAAACCATTAGAAGAAATTACATGACAATTCGCTCGAAAATATATTGACCGAACTTTGACTCTCTCATGCATAGAAGTGTTTGAACACTAACTTACATGCGTGAAGTGTACGATGAATTTGAGACGTGTATATACGTACATATGTATAAATAAGGCGGATAGTGTCTGGCATATAGGAGCAGTGACTGAAAGAATATAAAGTTTTATTGACACATTGATTAAACGAATACCGCCAACCTTTCCGTCATTCTTGAGGGACACGAGCTATTTGATCCAGGATATACCCCAGTAACCATACCCATAGGTTTATTTCTGGTAACATTGGACGGAACTGCGGTGTGCGCCAACATTCAACATTATGAAGGCATCGCAGCTGTAACTGGAGCGTTTGTGAACACCCAAAATTCTTCAATTTTCGATTGTCAGTTCTCAAGGAAAGTATTACGACTCGTGCTTGAATGCAACCATTTTGAATTCGAAGATGAACATTCCCTAAAAATCAGCGGGACCGCCATGGGCACAAAATTGGCCCCAAAGTATGCCAACATTTTCATGGCGGAATTGGAGAGTCGGTTTCTCGCGGATGGTTCAATTCAGCAATATTTCCATAACAGGTATATTGACGACACTTTTATGATGTAGACAGGCACAAAGGACGAACTCAATACATTTATTTTGGAATACAATTTGGCTCATTCTTCTATTCGGTTCGCTCACAACATGTCGCAGTGGGCAATTAGTTTCTTGGACGTTACCGTCGAAATTTACGATAACAAACTTTCCACTAAATTGCACAGAAAACCAATGGACAGACAACAATACCTTAACTGCGATAGCTGCCTCCCCCGCCACTGCTAAAAATAGTCTGCCCTATTCTCAGGCGCACAGATACAAAGGGATATGCAGCAACTAACAAGACTTCAAGCAAAACGCAGATAATATAACGACAGCACTTATTAGGCAAAATTACCCGCCAGGCGTCATAAACAGTGCTATAGAAAAGGCTAGCACACTAGACCGCACGACAGCCATCAACAACAACAAAAAAAAGCGTTAAAAACTCAGAAAATAATCAATATAATTTAGTGCTAACCTACGCAAGTAACCTTCCCAACATCAACATCTTACACTGTTAGCAAGTCCCGTGTATTTGGTGAATATTTGGGGTGAAAAACACGCGATTTACACAAATTACCATAAATTTACACGTTGAGTAACGGATAACTCGTTCACAAATCATGCGAGTGTTGGCTTTCCCCTAATAAAACAAACGTTTAGGAAAATAAAAGGGTTTAATACAGGAAAATAAAATTTAAAGTTACACGTGCGGCGAACGCACGCTTGCATGCCGCCATCTTTTTTCGCATCCCTGGCTCTCCGCACATGTGCATGCTGCATGTTGGCAGGTCGGATGGTAACAAAGAGCCCTCTTTCCCTCACCGGAGAACACAAACTCCAGCCGAACGCTGACGCTGAGCCATTGTTTTTGTTGTCCCCATCCATCTAGTTCTAAAGTTAACCACTTGGGGCGCCACGGTCTGATCTCCTCCCCAATAGTTAAAGCGACCTCTTTCTTGTTGTCCCAGAAATGTTTTGTAACATCTATCAGTGATATTGCCACGCGCGTTGCTCAGCGATCGCATGGCCGAATGGTTACCGCGCTTGGCTCTCGCGCGGACGCTCTCGCGCGAGAGCGTCCGCGCGCGGTATCGAAACCGGAGCCTCCGCGCGAGAGCGTCGCGCGAGAGCGTCGCGCGGACGTTCTCGCGCGGACGCTCCGGGTTCGATACCGGAAAGCCGACTTCTCCTTTATTTATTCCTTCAAGTTGACATTCTGGTAAGTTCGAGAATTTTGTCGTCTGGTCGAGTTACGAAGGTTCTACGCGCCGAACTTTCTACGCCGAATGTTCCAGAAACCCACGCGGGTACAAAAGGTGCTCCGAGTGGCGGTCCAGAGTCAAGCCCGGTTCACACAGTTGCGTTTGACTGCGTTGCGGCAGCGAGACATCAGGACATCCCTGCTGCTTATATCGCGTGCCAAGAAGATTCCTTAAATTGGGTTCCACGCTTCATACGAAGCACAGATGTGCCGGTGACTGGCTTTCGGTTCTCGCCGCAACGCAGTCAAACGCACTCAACCGCAAGTGTCTGAACCGGCCAGTCTCGTCCCAGCGGTCGATCTTGCTGTTTCGCCGAGATCGACGCCTGCGACGCTAGCCTTTCTCTATTTTGTTTTGGGAACAGGTTCGCCACCTTAAACGTTTAGTTTCTTTGGTTATTCGCCGCCTCATCATTTATCATTCGTGACAATATTTTGCTCTTTATAGTCGGACTGCATAAAATAGCCCAACGATACTTTTTTTTCCCCCGTTTTGTGTTGTTGCGTGCTAATAAACCATTCTGGTAACCCAGATTTGCGTAGCTGCATAATTGTCGTTGTCAATGACGTCGATACAAATTAACAAATGCTGAAGTATCTTCAAAAGTAACTGAAATACATTTCTAAGTATTTGTACTCTACTCAAGATACTTTACAGTGAAAGTAACTTGAGTAGTATTTTAAATACTTTATGAAGCAGGTATTTAGTAACTTAACTTAAATACTTTTATCGAGTATTTTGTCCAACACTGAGTATAACGAATGTCGATCACCGCAGAGCGCATCTTCTCCGTCCTTGTTAGCGCTATGCGCTCTGTGGTGTTCGTCAATCTTTATACTTCTTCGTTTTCAGCGCCTTTGATCTCTACAATGAGTTGCAAACTAGCCCAAGTAGATACACTTTTATTTTCTGTCTCAGTTGTTGCAGCAACCAAAAGAACTATCACTGAGAAAAGGAAGCCGCGGGTTGCTGCAGGCGTCTCGAGACTCGTAGTTTTGCGCAAGGACGACAATTGGGGCCAGGAAAACAAATCTTTGCGTAAACATTCCTGCGCCGTTTGTTTGTTTTTTTATTAATATTTTGTGCGTATTAACAGGCGTCGGCTCGAGGGGTCGTTCACCACGTTATACACCGTTGTGGAGTGCTTACCGAAACCGCGAGCTTACAAAACACTCAGGAACGTTAAATGACCCTAAATATTTGTTTATACTAGCATATATGAGAGAATTCATCTTAACTCAGGCATGGTTTGAAAAGAATTTGACTTGGAATTTTAATTGTAAGTGCCTTAATCAAAAAGAGCAGCAAAAAGTGGGTTCGACAGTTCGTATGCTCTAGTTCTTGACCCATGAAGCGGTCAGGGCTAACATTTCTTCCGACGGTCGAGAGTTTGACCTCTTTCACTGTTCTCACTTTATTCCCTAATTATACGCTCGATAAATATGAGCTTCTTATTAGACGTTACCTTGATAACAGTCAAGCTTTTTGACTGTTATCTTAGTATATATAGGAAGCTGAGGACCAGCTTTTTGCGCACATTGTTCGTGGTAGCATTTTTAACATCGCTTTAATACCTTGGCAGGCATCGTATTTTTTCCCACTTAAGCGATATCAGCCATTTAGTTTAGTTCGACGTTTTAGCGGAGTTAACCTTTAAACCATTAGAAGAAATTACATGACAATTCGCTCAAAAATATACTGACCGAACTTTGACTCTCTCATGCATAGAAGTGTTTGAACACTAACTTACATGCGTGAAGTGTACGATGAATTTGAGACGTGTATATACGTACACATATATATATATATATATATATATATATTATATATATATATATATATATATATATATATATATATATATATATATATATACAGGGTGTTTTTTTTTAAGCTTAACAGATTGTTTGACCGGAGAAAATCTGGCATCAACGCATGGCGCCGCTATTGTTTCGGTTTGACGGGACGCGAGAAGCTTCGCATAGAGCTTCGCAGTTTGCGAGCACATAGCGAAGACGTGACCGGAGAAGTTCCCCTGTGATGTTCCCGGAAGACGGAAAGTATCATTCGTAATCGTCGTGTGTGCTTTGAAAGCGAAGGGATTCGCAGGGTCCACGAGTGCGCAACCACAAGCCAAGGTTCACGACAGCGCTGCGTTGACTTCGGCGATCTCGTTCTGTTTGGGGCAACACGGCGATGCGAGAAAGAACTGAAACGTTCGTGGTGTGTGGTGCGGTGCTTGGAGGTAGAAACCCACACTAACACGGACCTCAGATTGGTTCTTGTGGAGTAGAGATTCAACGGGTTCAGTCCCGTCGTCGTCAGCTGATCCGGTCCAGCTGGTCCGGGAGGACGCAGCGAGCGTTTTTAAAAGTAAACCTTCCTTCGTTCCGTTTCAAAATGTGCACGATTCCCGACGCATACCGTGAGTAAAAAGCTCCGGGCGTTTTCAACAAAACTATGTCGTTTAAATTGAACAATGGGCTTCGGATTATTGTCCTAAATCTGCCGTTTTTATGCTTCCTGTTGTTGGACAGCATTTGCACAGCGACGTGTTTGCACAGCGACGCACACCGCTCGAGTAGATCATTCGGTCCTGCAAACGACCGGTTATACAGAATTTCAGGGAAACTTAAGTCACCACCGATATTTTCCTGTAAATCTCGTGTGAGTTTGTTGCGCTCATCATGCGGTGCGAATAAATTATGGCAAGATTTCCTACCTGCCCACAGATGCATGAACTGAGACCATTTTTTTACGTAGTGAACATAGTGCTTTTTCTTTACTTTGTGAAGAGGCGTTGGTGCATTTATTATGCTACAATCTTTGAGAGTTGAGAAACTGGGAGAGCGAGCAAGCTTTCCCGACTTTGTCTCTTTTCTCTCTGGCACTGCCCCTAGTTTCAAGTTGCAGTTGCAGTAGACATACCTACTAGCAGGTACAAACTGCTCTAAAGTAGGTGAAAGACTTGTAAGTCAGGACGGTGCGGACTCCGTGTTTTGCGCTTTTCGCAAGGGGACGGTAAATGCTTTTGCGAGGTATGCGGAATATGCAAACGATTTTGTTATGCCCGTCGTTTGCGCCTCCAGCGAAACTAATAAGATGATCTACAAAGGCACAATCACAAGCCAAGATTTACGATAACAGTGCGTTCGCTTCGGTGGTCCGTGTAGTTGTATTATACCCTGCTCTCTGCAACACCGTGTCATGACGAAGAGCTGGAACGGTCACGAAGAGCTGGAACGGCTGTGGGTGTGGCCCGTGGGTACGCGAGGGGGGAGAGGGAGGGGGGGTAACAATAACATGAACCTTCGCTCGTCTCGGTTCGGGTTCGCGCTGCTCCTCTGCCCCTGCGGGCTGCGGGCTCTTCTTGGCCACCCGGGGCGCGCTGTTGTGTCCACTTGGTTTTGTTTTCTTCCCTTGTTTTGTTCTGGACACTGCCCACCTCCAACGGCGCCTAGCACGAAGTGATTTGGGAACGCATGTATTGCCCCTTCCCTCACCGCGGGCTTCGTCCAGCCATGGTCGGTTCTGAAAAATTGTCGTTGGCCTTTCCTCGTTTTTTTTTTTTTTTCTTTTCTTTTTTTTTTTTTTTTTTTTTTTTTGGCCGCCGTGTCATGGTAGCGAGGTTCCAGCTTCCGCTGCAACATGAGGGCCTGATGAAGGCCGGTCCCCGCTCGGAAAGTCGTATAATAAATACGTTTTAAAACATTTACCTCCTTTTTACTAAACAGGGTGTCACAAAAGAAAATTTACACGGTCTTTTTTACCGCAAAAATAAACTAGGCATCGCCGAACGCTCATTCTCCGCCCAAAGGTAGCGCTGGACGTCACAACCAGATGCCAAAGTTTCAGCCCGATCCGATAACTTAGTTATAACTGATTTTCTGAAACTTTCAATGGGAAAATGGCGGCCGACGGAGTTTTCGAACACATGGGGCTCTATGGCACCAGAAACCGAAAACGGGCAAAAATGAGCTCCATTTTTCCATTGAAATTTTCAGAAAATCACTTATAACTTTTGATTAAGTTATCGGATCGGGCTGAAACTTTGGCAACTGGTTGTGACCTGTAGCTCTACCTTTGGGCGGAGAATGAGCGTTCGGCGATGCCTAGTTTATTTTTGTGGTAAAAAAGACCGTGTAAATTTTCTTTTGTGACACCCTTTATATATATATATATATATACACACACACACAACTCCAGTATTTGTTCGCAATGCCAGACTTTTTTTTTCCTCGGGTTGTATGCTTTTGTAGACATGTGCGAGTTAATTTGTATACATTTCCCCGTGTTTGTTTCAAATGCAACGATATCCGCTTAATGTTTTTCACTTTACACGAGCTTACTGGCCCTAGTGAGACATAAAGTCACTGGATCCTGGAAAAATAGCGCCATCGCCTTCCCTACCTGCTAGCCGGACACAAACAGATACTAACATAGAAACGACCAAAACCTCGCAAGGCGATTGTCTACGTTGCCATGGAAATCTTCATTTCGGTCCATTCAAATCTTCGAAGCTTCCAGAGGGTCGTTCTAAACCAGTCGCGCCAAGATCACCATGAAGCATCATCGTACTGGAAGCGTTCCCTCGCCAATATAAGCGTTTTTGGCACTGTGTATGCAAAGAAGTTATCAATCATACTCATCCCCACGGATCTCCTACAATTATATTGTTCTTCTAGCGTATCTCAAAAGAGTAAACTTATTTTTCAGTGCTTCCAAGCACCGACACAGCATGTGCTGGTACGGAGATGTACGCTTGTTTCGCCGGAGTGTGAATAGCAAAATCTCGGTATACAAGAAACGTCTCCATAAAGCTACCCGTCACCAGCGAATTTAGATCGGCTCACCAAGAACGGAGGGGTCAAGGAGAAATTGCTGATTTCACGGACCAACATGGCGACCATACGGGGAGCTTGGCGCTACTTTCCCAGGATCCAGTGACTTTAGTGGGACCCAAGTACACCCGCACGCAACGCCACTGACCAAGAAACTCCTTTGTTGCGGTCTCATTTCAAGGACAAAAACGAGCGTTTTCTTTTAATCTCTCCTTGCAAAACTTTATGACGTAGCTGGTGGATCGCAGTATCCCCCAGTGACGATATTTTAGTGCGGCTCATAGATTGGACCCCAGCATTATGTGAGCACTCGATTTAGGCTCGTGATAATCGATAGCTCGAGAAGCACTCGGGTAGTGGCCCGTGTCCAATCGCTGCAAGGAGGACAATAGCCGAACCATTACAATGCCTGGAACTTGGCGTGTGTCATCTGCTTTGCCAACCCCAGCGCGTGGCTATGATTAACATTGGCGTCACATAATCGGCTCCAGATCACGTGGAAGCTTGTTCTTGCTGCGAGTTGAGGAGGGGAACGCTGCTCGTTTTTTCTTTAATATTTTCTGACTTCTATTGCTTGCGGAGAAAAACTAACGCGTGTTTCGTAGGTCATTGACATCAGGGACTCGTTCTAAGCGATATTTGCGCAAAGTACAACAATTGTTGCATCGCCCCTTTAATGGGGCCCTGCAACCACGTTTTGACTGGTTTTTAATTTGCACCGAACCTAAGAGCACTGAACGTAGTAACTTTATGAAACTTTTCTTTTCTCGAATTTCGCTTTTTTTTTTAAAGGTTATAGGCAAATTAAAATTACAAAAACAAGCAAAAAATAACCTCCTTCATGACGTCCTTGGTCCTGGCTTGAGTGGCGTTGAGCTAGACGAGGGGTAGTGAGCTCAGCGAGCGCTCACGGCTGCCGCACTCCATGTCGACGGCTCGAGAGGGCGCCGCTAAAGCATGTGCTGGATAGGCTGCATGAAGCTGGCGGCCAGGGCGGCTCGCATTGCATTTGCTGCGTGACTAAACACTAATTCGGCATGACACTTCATTGTTCACAAACCACAGCAAACATGGGATAAAGACCAGTTCAGAACGGTAGCCACTTCGCGCTGCCAAATCGCCAGACGGCCAAACCGCAAGCCAAACCTGCTCGCCGAAGGCCTTCGGAACGCTCGGAACCAGTCCGATCCTCGAGCCGATATGACCGCAGCGCCGCCGCGTACAGAGCGCGACACTGTTAGCGCGAACAAGCGATCGCCGGTTTTTCCAGTTTTTCTCTGTGAAACCAAGGGATTGCATCCAAGTTATTACTGGTACGGAAAGAGCTCAATTAGCTTTATAATTTAAGCGATAAAATTTCGTGCTCGCTAATTCTATTTAGAATTAAAATGTAAAAATGCGCCGATGTCGTGTTCGCGCTAACAGTGTCGCGATGTGTACATCCGAGACCTTTCTACGCTCGCCGCTAGTCGGCGCCTGATCCCACTATCCCTTTCTAGTATGTGCTGCCTGTTCCACCGCTTGGTGGCGGGTATGCCGACGGGCCATTTCTTGTTTGCGTACTTTATAAACTGCATTTGTTTCTTTTTTGATCTAAAATACTGAACAAAAACTACTTCTATAAATTATTGAAACCGTTCGCGCCCCTTATATTTTGTATTTAGACTTAAAAAAAAAGCTTTTAGCGGCACTGACCAGTAGTTAGGCCAGGACCAAAGACGTCACAGATCGCGCGCTTTTGGCACCGCGGGTCGCCCCCGTCGGTGGAGGAGGTTTCCGCTTCGTCCGGTTAAAATATGACGTACTGATATTTAGTTACTCTCTCCGTGGCCGCTGGCTTGCTTACCCGAACCCCAAGAGATGTGGAAACCGCAAGAAAAGATAGACGCTTAAATATGATTGCAGGGCCCCTTTAAGTACAAAGGTTACGCCTGTGCCCATCGAACGTTCTTAAATGTTTATTTTCTATTTTTACAACTCATGGTGTGTCTCGGGCGCACTTCGAAGCTTTGCCCATAAGTTCTTGCTTCCTCAGCGACGCGTTTTACGATGAAGAAACGTACCGACGTTATCTCGCTCCCCCGCAAGTGTCTCGCGAAACTGTCTGGCTGTGCGCCTCCTCTCATATTGACTTTTCTACGCTCAGTAGTAGTATTATTGCCGTCAAAACAGACCTTGTGCCGATTCGTCATAAACAAATAGTTCTATATATATTAGTGCTAATGCAGCAAGGTGCACGCGTCTGAAAACAAAACTATGGCACTAAAATTTACCTAGACAGACTGACAAAAAAATCTACAGCGCGTACCCGAAAAAATGTTTGTTCCTGTATTTTGTTTATCACAAAAATAAAAGTACGCATCGACGAACACGCAGTCCCTGTCGAAAAGTAGCGCTAGCGGTCCGGACCAGAGGCCGACAAGTTTCAAAACTTACCGTTATCGAGTTCGAACGTTAAAAGCGATTTTCAGCATTTTTCATTAGAAAAAAGGAGTCCGTTCCCGGTATGGTTGACGCGATTCATCTTCACGTGTTCGTGGGCTTTGTCGGCCTCTATTTTCACATTAACATTTTCCAGAAATTGATTATACTATCTTTTAATAAGATGACCCGGCTATTTACTAAAGTTTGACATGTGATCTGGACGGCTAACAATACCTTTGGGCGAAGACTAAGCGTTCGCCAATGCGTAATTTATTTTTAAAATAATAAAAAAAAACTTAATTTTCTTTTAGGGGACATTTTGTATTTACTTATTCGATAAGGTCCACACGCATGGTCACTTGCTCAAAGCTCCTGACGTCTGCAAAGTAAACGGGTGACCGTTTTTGCTCATGCGTTTGATTTGCACGTGCACCGTTCCGCCAGGTCACCCTGAAAAAGCCCAGGCATCTAATTTCTTACAGAGCACTACAATCCCTGCAAGGGAGACAGTTCTCAGCGAATGGCAAGACTCATGAAGGGTTCTTTCGAATAACGTTCATCCGCGCCGGCACATTGTGCAAATAAATTGTCATGCTTAATTCCACAGCGCCAACAAGATTTCTGGGTCAAACATTTGTTTAATTGGTTATTTGCTAGTTTGCGTCCAATAATCACTTTTTTTTTCGTTAGCATTTATTGTTTTGGAGAACGCAGCCGTCTTTCGTTTGGATACTCGTGGTTTGGTTTGAACTGGCCTGAAGTGGACTGGAGTGGACTATACTCTGTTTCATACTTAGCGTGCAACGCTGTCAAAGCTACTGGCGCGAGCGTGGGGCTTGATCTCGTTGATCATCTGCACGCGTTCTCGCGCAAACAAAACCATAGTTGAAGCCACGCGCTCGCGCCAGTAGCTTTGACAACGTTGCACGCTAAGTATGAAACGGAGTATAGTAGTTGGGTAAGACCGTGACGCGGTGCGCGGTTCCCGCCATGCTCTTTCGCTGCGTTCGTTCGCTCCTTGCGTCCTCTTTCCCTCTTACAAGAAGGAAGGTAACAAGTCTTCTGGTACGCTTCCAATGACGGGAGCGGGTGAGGGAGGAAGCTGCGGTGGCTGCATCCGAAACCGCCAACGCCCGGGAGAACAGACTGGTTCTCCGAACACAACAGCATGCGGGCCGTTGCGATGCTGGAATCTCCATCCTTCGCTGAGTCCGAACTCCTGCGCTAAATGCTAACGCATTTCAACAAAGATCAGCGTAACAACAGCAGCGATTTCGGCATCCCCTTTTTTTTTTTTCCTCAACAAGTGCTTGCCTCTTCTTTTTAAATTACAGTTTGGGTTTAAGGATTTCTGCTTTGCGGGCTCACACTCTGGCTGAGGTGTTCGTATTTCCAACAAAGGCTTATTGCGGATAACGCGCCGTGTAACCGAGGTTTCGGTTGCACGTCACGAGAGCCCCGCAATATAATCAGTCCTCAGTTCTTCGCTGGGGGATGCCATCTAGGTGCCCGTTGACACAGAAAGACACTTTCCGTTCTCACTTGCGATAGAATGAGGCACACCGCTCTTCATCAATTCTATGTGAACTCCCAACCCCCTCGGGTATTGCTGTTGTACCAGAGTCTACCGTCAACATACAACCGATTCCTCTGACACTCCTTAGAGAAGTAGCGTTTCTAGCAGACTTGGGAAGTATGCCGTTACAAGTAATTAATTACTTCTATTCTGTTACTTTTAAAGTCATTTTGTAATTCCCACGTTACTTTTTGCGGCAGTAATTTGTAATGTAATTTTGTTACAAAATATTGGTAATGGATTACTTTAATTACTCGTTACTTTTTAAAAATATGAAAATAATACAGAAACTGGAGCAATATGAGCGGGCAGTTCAGAATCATAAAGATAGCAAGTTCAACAAAAAAAGAAAACATCGTGAAGAGGATGATAACCGAAAAGAAAACACAATTTTTTGTATGACTGGTCACTAGAACCACTAGGAAAACGTGCAAGGCATATTCAAATATGCGAAAAACAAAGATCAAGAAGGCAACGCGCGCAGCCCATGCACTTTTCAGTACTGCATGCAACTAGAGGGAGTATTCACTGGCGGGCATAGCTCTGTGCGCGCCTCCTAAGAGCGTTCTGGTGCAGAACCTCCACAGTCCTTTTGCAACGTGCATTCCACACCATAAAGATTGCCGGTATTAGTGCCTATTAATGTGAGATGTCTCTGAGCATGCGCTCTACACGGCGCCCTCAAATATGGCGAGTAGTGAATACCTACCCCGTATGCTCCGTTCATGCATAAGCTGACTGTGCGTCAACGCTACAGACACGAGACCGTAGCTTTGAGACGTTGCGCTCATGCTTGAAATGCACGTTTCGAAAGGAAGCTTTCGTAGATCGGTTCCCTACCTCAGAATCTCCTAGCGGAGGTAGACGCTGCTACTGAGCATGCGCACCGCTAGCTTTGTCTGCAGAATTGCAGGGGTCATTTCCGGTCGTCGTAAACTAGCGGGATGGCGGGTGTGCTTGCAGCTTCCGCTCCCTTGTCTGCTTACATGTGAAGGAAGTGGATCTACGTTCTTTCCCTTAAATACAATATTTCATTTTTAAAAGAACTACCGTATTGCGGGCATATGAGAGATGGAAAGTAGTGTTGCAGAACATTTTTGAAACCATAAAAATTGTTTCTATTGTTTTCTTGATAAGTGTACAGGGAAAATAACGTGAAAAAAATCTGTAACGTAACGAGTAAAGTAATCCGTTACTTTTCAGCGGAAGTAATTTGCAGCGGTAATCTATTAAATTTGAGGCTCGGTAATTTGTAATTGTAGTTCATTACGTTTTTCAAGTAAGGGCACAAGTCTGGTTTCTGGTACATCGACTCAGAGTCAGTTGCATTAACGCCGGGTCTACTCTTCACAGAGAGGCGACCTCAACTGCCAGTATTGAGGAGCGCAGGAAGACAGCAGACGCATACTTCAGTCCTGCATAGAACATAAAAAAGAGCACAAGGCATTTGCTCACTGGTCTGCCGTCATTCTGCCGTGTTTCACGAAGAACTTAGGAAACAGTAAGGACGAAGGAACGCTACTGGGCTCTTTGAGAAAGTCGTATTTGAACCAGCGTCTTTGGAGGTAGACACCAGAGCAGAAACGAAAACACCAGTGACGTGATAAATTGTCTCTGGCACTGGGTAATTTGTCTTATGTTGCGGTAAACTAAAGTTCCTTTTATTTCTTGTAGTGATTTCCGGCCTCCGATTTTCTAGCCAGATAGTGGTTCGACGCTCCATGTCTCTCCCTTCTATTCATTTTTTTCTCTATGGGCTACAAAACAAGAACATTTCGTACGTAGACATCAAAGTGCATCTTTTTTTCCCTTTTTTATTTTATTATAAAGAAACTATGTCAGATTTACTGATGAATAGTCTTATAGCGTCACAGACTGGTACAGTTCACCGATCAAATAGACCCTTCCCGAAAGCCAGTCTGCCCACCCTGTGCAGAGCCAAACCCGACGCTTTAATGGCGGCACTACACAGCTTCTCCACACCAGAAAATGCGAACGCCTTCGAAAGCATAGAGCAGAAAGGGGAAAAGGTGTTGGTCCCCTTACGTCACCTTCGACTCACGAAATGGAGGGTGCTTGATTTAGCCGAGCATGATCTCCTATCACCGCCATCAGAGCGGCAATATTGGAGCTCATGGGACTGCCACAAGGTGACTCTGACTTTTGAAAAGGGTCTATTCCGTAGAGAGCAGTAATCGACTCCTCCCATGCTCTCCACAAAGTTGAACGATTGAAAGCACTTCAAAGTGCGCGGTAGGTTGGTGAGTGCAAAGGGCCAATGTGGACCACCAGAAGATCTTTAATACGCAAGTAGTCTCTGTTAAACGAAGTGATGTGCCATCCGGGCGTCTCGACCCGGAGTCAAATTATCAGCCACCTGTGGCTTTACTGACCAGTCCGCCGCCTCGAATGGCGGGTTATATCCATGTTTACATAGTGGGATGTTAATATTCGCAACTTGCAAAGCCCCTAAGTGGAGGGCGAGCACCTATCTAAATTACTCTCGTCTAGATGATCGACGTAGAACAGTAATACGAGGCAAGATATGTGATGCATAAGTAATTGCATGCTGGTGAGATCCGAAACATTTTAGAACGTATCTTACATCATATTTCAACAAAAGGAAGGTGTAAGTAAGCAAGCATTCATAGTAACCCTGAGACGTAAGAAAATAAAAAAAAAAAACGGACAGAACAACGAAGTCTCTAGAGACTTCGTTGTTCTGTACGTTTTTTTTTTTTTCTACGTCTCAGGGTTACTATGGATATCATTCACCAGCTCGTCTGCGTTTTTTACCTTTCTTCAGTAAGCAAGCATATTTATTGTAAAGTCGATCATCTTCAAACTGGGGAGCCCGATTGTCGCGCCGCTGTACAACCATCGCGGATAGGTGCGAATATAGTTTGTTTATACCGTGCAGCTCGGTTGCAAACCTGGGGTCTTTTAAGTACACACCTCAGCGGTGACTCCATTAGTGCACGCGAGTACGAGGGCCGTCCTATATCGATACTGATAGAAATGAGAATGAAACTCATGGCATGGCGAGTGGTTCTATCGTGACGTCAACCATCCATCGGACATGTTGTCAACAGACTCTTCTTCTCGTGCAGGTGCAGAGGCGACTGTATCCGTTGGCGACAATTGCAGGGAAAGGAAAAATATGGCGTGTACGCGAACGAGGGATGATTTCCATGAAACAGTTTGCGCGAGCGAGGTCAATTGGATCGGGCGCCCCGCAGACGGCCGTCAGTCGTGTGTGACGCGACAACGCGGCGCCCAAGGTTGCTGGTACTTTTCCAGGTGGAACCGACGACGCCACAACTAGAAAGCGAAACACATCTACTTTCACCCTGCTTTACCTTAGGCTCTTCCATGGTAAAGTAGGTGTCTCTCGCTTTCTGGTAATAGCGTAGCATAGCGGAGGTCGTACACATGGCTTGCATGAACGTGACTTTACGCTCCATGCTGGTGGCCATTGCTACTTGTTCTTGCCGAGGAAAAACAAAATGTATACTGCAAAATGTATATGTGCTCAGCAGAACCATACCTAGGTGGTACAAAGTGAGCTTTGAAAGGGAGACCCACGTGGGGCCCACGTCGGTTTTGCAAGTCGGGCTCGAGGGGGGTTCAGTTAGGTAGCCCACCTGGGCTACCCTCGGGAGGCCCACAGGCGGCGTACTTGGGAAGCCCACATGGGGTCCTCTCGTGGGACCCACAGTGGGTCTACTTGTGTAGCCCACATGGGTTCCCCTCGTGGGACCGACAGGGGCCCAAGGTGGGCAGCCTGCAAGGGCTTCCCTCATTGTACCCACAGTGGGCCTACGTGTGCAGCCCACATGAAGTCCCCTCGGCAGTGGCGTCACTAGAGTCAGTGGCACCCGGTCCGCCGCGAACCACCCCCCCCCCCCTTTAGTGACGCCACTGCCCCTCGGAGACGTTCGGAGTCGTTGCATTTTTCCTCTACGAAGTGGGGTATTGCAGTGCATTCCTAATTAAGCGTGCCTCATTCTCTCCGTGTGCTGAATAAAAAAGCTTAACACCATATTGATAATCATAGCAATGTGCATGCTTTGAGATACCAGTAAAAACGCCTTGAGCAAGACCATTACAAATTTGACTTTTCAAGTGTACCAAATAAAATATAAAAATTTTCACAACTCCATATAATTCCTGTTTATCAGGTAGTCGGGGTTTATAGTTAGTTTGAACCGGCTACAAACACCAAATTTTAGAACAGTTAACGACATACCTAGAAGCATGTGTAGAATTCAGCCTCACATTCAATACTCTGAGTAAAAACTTCCACTCAATGTAAGACGTCATTTTCTACGCACACATAGTAAGTTATTAATGAAATACTGCAAACGCAAAACCTCTCTCAAGCCTTAAATTACAATCCTCGGTGATTTGGTACCCCATTAAAATTATTTCCTATGTTACATTTTCAGAATGTGCACTAAATATCGTTAATATCACCATAAAGTGTCATTTCGCAAACTGCAAAGACAGTCCAAGTTGGGCTTGCCAATGCGTTGCTACCGTGGAGCCCATCTCTGATCAAACTCTGCCCCTGCATAGCCGAGGTGGGACCCACGGGCGCATTGCGCGGGCAGCCCAAGTTGGGCATGCCCACGCGGTGCCCCCATCTAGCCCGCCTCTGATCTATCTCTGCCTCCGTATAGCCGAGGCGGGACCCACGGGGGCATTGCGCAAGCAGCCCAAGTTAGGCATGAGCACACGATGCTCCCGTAGAGCCCATTTCTGATCAATCTCTGCCCCCGTATAGCCAAGGTGGAACCCACGGAGGCATTGCGAAAGCAGCGCAAGCTAGGCGTGAGCACGCGGTGCACAGGGGAATTGCGCAGGAAGACCAACTTGGGCATGCCCACGTGGCGACACCGTAGAGCCCACGTTTGTGCTAACTTACCCATGTAGAGCCGACGTGGAACCCACGGGGTTACTGCGCGGGCAGCCCAAGTTGGGCATGCCCACGCGGTGCTCCCATGTAGCCCGCCTTTGATCTATCTCAGCCTCCGTATAGCCGAGGCGGGACCCATGGGGGCATTGCGCAAGCAGCCCAAGTTAGGCATGAGCACACGGTGCTCCCGTAGAGCCCATTTCTGATCTAACTCTGCCCCTATATAGCCGAGGTTGGACCCACGTGGTCATTGCGCGGGCAGCCCAAGTTGGGCATTCCTACGCATGGCCGAAGTGAGAACAAGGGGGGTACTGCGTCAGCAGTCCAGGTGGGCGTGCCCACACTTTGCCCACGTCTATGGTAACTCTGCTCTCGCATAATTGTAAGGACCCACGGAGCTATTGCATGGGCAGCCCATATTGGGCTTTCCCACGTCCCACCGACGTGGGTCCAACGGGGATATTACGGGTGCTGATCCAGCCCACTTTGCCCAAATGGACGTGGGCCCCTTTTCATGTCCTACCTGAGTACCAGCAATGTCACCACAATGGCACCTGATGCGACGTCAGTACAAACATCATGTAGAGGTTCTAGGGGAGCTGTGGCTTCACGCTCACCGATTCCTATCAGCCACCTAAAAAACAACAACAAAAAAATATATATATAGAGAGAGAGAGAGTAAACATTTATTCGCACCCAAAAATTCGTCTTGGGTCATTTTCCTTACCACTCATTGCCAGCACGTTTTTAACGTGCTGAACTAAGAGCGGCCAGAGGATTAGTTTGGTCCCGGCAGGAGGATTGGCCCACTCCTCCCAGCTCCCGGTCTTGAGTCTGGCTGGAAGTGTCTGTAGTGCTATTTTAGTTGTGGCAGCTACGTTGGGGAAGTCCCATAGCTGGTGGGCATTGCTGGGGTACCACCCGCAGGTGCTGCAGTGTGGTGTGCCTTTTGCGCCGCTGATGTAGTGTCTAAAGTGTTCAGTGACGAGGCTTGTAGTCTGCGCTCTCCGCACTATAGTTGAGTCTTCTCTGTTTAGTAGGTAAGTGGGTCTGTTTAGTAATGTTTTGTTTTCTCGGATCTCTTTAAGTGTGCTCTCTCTCTGTTTATGCATAGATGCCCTATGAATGGTGGGGTAGTAGGAGTGGGGCCATGGGATGGGGACGCCCGGATTGAGGTTTTCGCGGGCGAGCTCATGGGCAAGCTCGTTCCCCTTTATGCCCTGATGCCCCGGTACCTACTCTATGGTCACCGTGGTCTGAGAATGGTTGATCATGGTGTCTGTTAGCATAGTTGTAGTGTGTGGGGGAAGAGCGTTCTCCCTGAAGTTGCGTATGGCCCCTTGGCTGTCGGTTTTGATTGTGATATCTCCCTTGGTCGCGTGGTCCCTGATGGCCTCCGCTGTGGCTAAGGTTTCCAGACTGGTGGGAGATGGAGCGTCTTTGTGCGTGTATCTAGTTTGCGTTTCTTGGCCCACTATAGCAGTCGTGCCCGTCTTGTTTTGGGGGTCATAGCTGGCGTCCGTGTAATAGAAGGTTATGTCTTGTTCATTGAGAATGCGCTGTGCGATTCGGGCTCTTCGTTCCTTGTCTTTTTTGGGGTTCATGTTTTTGGGTGTGGGCTTGGTGTTAAGGGGGATTCAACCGCTCGTCACTCAATGGGCAAATTTCGCTACACAAACCTGAGTTTCAAGAGTGCACTGGAGTATTCATTCTTTTGGACGTTACTTCTGAAGACGTAATGAAGGTTGTACGGACCTTGGATTTTTCTTTTAATGCCCTGGAGATTTTTCATAAAATCCAGAAATATGACCGTTTTGACTGTTTTTAGCGCGTTTTGAGGCATTTTTGAAAATACAATTATTTAGAAGACAAACGTGACAAAACGCTTGGCCGTACGTACTAAGGGTGCCTCTAATCTTAATTTTAAGCCCATGACGACAAAGCAAAATATTGTTGTATCTACGTATTTGTGTAACTAAAATCACCCTGTTAATTTTATTTCCAACTTGTTAAACGAGATGGCGACACTAGTACTAAATGCCTCAAACAGAACTATTCTTGCCGTTGCTGTTGCTGTTTTTTCTCTCGAGCTCGAATTCGACCGCAATGTTTCGTTGCTCGTGGATCGGTAGCACGTGTAGCGAAAGCTCACGCTGTAAAGGCTGGTTCACACATCTGCGTTGGTTGCGTTCGCATGCAACCGAAACGACCGTAACGACAAAGTCACCGGGACAAGCGTTCGCCGAACACAGCATGGCAAGTGATGCAAGGGGAAGCTTCGCGAAGCAATCCATGAGCCACGGTTGTTGCGGTGTTTTTGTCGTTACGGTCGTTTCGGTTGCATGCGAACGTAATCGTTGCAAGTGTGTGAACCAGCCTTTAAGCTCACTGATCGTGGATTCAATCCACCACCTCTGCCCGTTTCAATCTGAATGAGCATCGTACCGGCGTGCTGTCATGTATCACTATACTTCGTCTCAACCTAGCATGGACTAACCGCGAAGGCTGTGCTAGCGCGAGCGGCCAGCCTTGACTGCCTTGACTAGAGCACTCGCTGCACGAGCGCTCGTGCAGCCGCCGCGGCTTCATTCAAAGCGACTAGCTCGCGCTTTTAGCACGAGCGGCTAACAATAGTCCATACTAAGGTGAGACGAAGTATAGGGTGATGCCACTCTTTGTAGTACCCGATGCCGACAGCACGCGCCCACGGGTAAAATACAAAGAAATCGACGAAAACAAAATGTCGCCATAGCACAGTCAGCGCCACAAGCGCGTGCAGGGACACGCTCTTTCACGCGCTTCTGAACAAAAAATAAAAATAAAAGTGTGGGACAAAATGGCCAGATGTCTCCACCCTAAGCCAAGCGCACATGAAGGCACCCTAGTATCACTATTGCGTGATGCACGTTAAAGTCGTCAGACAAGAAGCGGTATACTGCACTGTCTTACATCTCCAACGAAGACACCAGATGCCCTCAGAGCTGACTAACTTCTCGCTGTATAAACATAGACACAACCTAATTACAATTGATGGCTCCGTTGGTCGGCACTTTTTGAACGTTGCAAAAAAGTGTAACTAGTCATCAGCAGACTCCTAGCGAAAGGCCTCATAAGGCTCTGAAGGCGATACTTTTGTTGATTTTATTTTTTTTTGTGTGCTATGTTAGCGCGCGTGGTCAAACGCTTGCATACGCTACAAGCGTGGCTCGTAAGCACCCTAAGATCGTGCAGGGTTGAACAGAGATATCCTAATATGTAGGGTGCCTCAATGTCCTTCTGCTTAGGGTGTTGCCACCCTTTGTAGTACCCGATGCCGACAACACGCGCCCACTGATAGAATACAAATAAATCGACGAAAACAAAATGTCGCCATAGCACAGTCAGCGCCACAAACGCGTGCCGGGACACGCTCTTTCACGCGCTTCTGAACAAAAAAAAATGAAAAAAAAAGTGTGGGACAAAATGGCCAGATATCCCCACCCTAAGCAAAGCGCACATGAAGGCACCCTAATATGTATTTGTAAATAAAAAAAAATAGTTGAATGAGTTGCAAAGAGGCTAAAATACTTAATGAAACAATGGTGAGGGTGCAGGCTAGCTGGTGTAAATTTTGAGCATAGTTGTAAACCCGAGACTGGGGATACGGACAGGGACAAACACAAAACGACACGGACGAAGTCGTCCGTGTCGTTCTGTGTTTGTCTCTTGTCCGTATCCCCAGTATCGGGTTTACAACTATGCTAAAATACTTATCGTGAACAACATTTACCGTATTTACTCAAGTAATAGCCGCACTCTTTATGAAGAAAACCTGTGGGTTCGCTTTTCTGCGGAGCACGCAGATTGCTAATCACCGCGATCGACAGCATGATTCCAGCTGTTTACAGGACAGAGATAACGTCTTCGTGCGAAGATACCATCTGTGAAGATTGAATTTGTATGTAAAATCGTGTTCTCGATCTGGTTATTCCCGTTGTTATTGATGCGCAACGCAATGATTGGATGTATATGTGCTATGTGGGAAAGTAGACGCAAGGGCCTTGTTCATAAATAGTGCGGCTATTACTCGAGTAAATACGGTATTTTATGAAACATTATTTCAGATATTTTCATTCTCTGTAGACCTTGTTTGGCGGCTAGTGGATATGAAAAATAAAAAAAAAAAGAAGCATGATTTCTATTTTTTTAACAGTTACAATATATTTTCTTAACCAACAAACAGGTGCTTACTCTGAGATGCAAATTGAATTTTGACGTTAGCGTTTTGGCGCCCGAAACATTTTTTTTTTGTACATTTAAGACTTCCCGTTTTGCGGATTACTAAGAAAACCAAACGGGCCATCAATAGGTAGAAAATACGTTTCTACCTAAGGTGAGGCGTACGTTTCTTTTTTTTTTTTTTTTTTCTCTTCACCTTTCTCATTTTTAGGCAAAATCAAATGAACCTCTAATTACATGGCGAATTCCACTGGTCGTTTTGGAGCGCGCCGGGATCGACTTTTCTGGAGCGAGCCTATTTCACTGGGCGATCGGGATCGAGAGTGACGTGTTCCACTCGTCGTTTGGGATTAGCTCCCGCTCCAGATCTCGATCTGGATCCGATGGCGAATTCCACTGGGCGTTTTGGAGCGCGCCGGGATCATTTGACCTAGAGTTCCTGTATAGGCTCCCTACGGGAGCCAGAGTTGCGCGTTTGATTCCACATGCCGCGTGCCGCCCTCGCCGCTATTCGCCAAGATCCGATCACGTGAGGAGCCGTATCAAGTGTCGTGCAGCAAAGTAGACGTTGCACGCGCCCCGGCGTACGTTCCCAGGCTTTTGAGCCCGCCGCGCGCCTCGAACGCGCGGCGCTGCTATTCGCCGAATTCAGTCACGTGAGGAGCTGGATCCACATGCCATGCGTGAACGCGCAACTCTGGCTCCCGTAGGGAGCCTATAAGGAGTATTCACTGGGCGCCATATTTGTGGGTGATGTCTAGAGCGCATGCTCTGAACGAGCCCACATTAATAGGCTGCTAAGACCGGCAATCTTGAGGGTGCGAATTACACGTTACAAAAGAACTGTGGAAGCTCGCCATCAGCACGCGCTCAGCAGTCATGCACACAGATATGGCCGCCAGTGAATACTTCCTATACAGGAACTCTAATTTGACCAGATCCGGAGTGGAGCGCGGTCGATTCGAAGACGTTTTCGCAATCCCGGCGCAAACACGTGTTCGACGCACGAGCGGCAAAGATGGCTCACTGGTCGTTTTGGAGCGCGCCGGGATCGACTTTTCTGGAGCGAGCCTATTTCACTGGGCGATCGGGATCGAGACGGACGTGTTCCACTGGTCGTTTGGGATTAGCTCCCGCTCCAGATCTCGATCTGGATCCGAGAAAAGTCGCTCCCCCGATTTCGGCGGATTCATCCGGAAGCCAGCCGGGCCAGCCCTCGGCTACGGTGGCTACCTCGGCGCACACACGTGACTTCCTTTCTCGCGGGGCATCTCGCCTGATCTCGCCTCAGAAGAATTGGTAATGGCCGCTTGCTTACCCCTTGGCTCGACAGCCGGTTCGTTTTCCAGGAAGGAGAAGAGAAGAGAAGGTTTTGCCGCCGCGCTACGGGCACTCCGGAAATCTTTGCTAAACGCTCCTGAGCCATTCCTGCCGCTCGTGCGTCGAACACGTGTTAGCGCCGCGATTTCGTAAACGTTGATGCTTGGAACTTGGAAACAGCCGCTACTAGACACCTGATTTGTTTTAAATATACCCAGGACGTTTTGGGGGAATGAATCGATCACATAGCAGGCGGTAGACAAGGAGACAGCGTTGAAAAATATTTATTCCACCGATTGTTATGAAGGCCGATGGTGTCGATGTAGCAATTTCGAAGCACTGTAACACCACGTTACATAAGACGCTTTGGGGTACTGCCGGTGCTAGCGCAATTTTACAGTAGAAATGGGAATTGCATGAAAGAACCGGACAGAAACACTTCATACGGTGGCGTAAATCCCGAACATATATCAGCGATGTCACTTTCCTCGGTTAGGGCTACTGCTTTGTCAGCGAATGAAGAACATTTCGATAAAATAAAGAGCGGAAAATACTCCCCGTGTCAAGTTTTTTAATCACAGTCACTGGTTGATGTCGTACCATGGTAATTCCCGGCCCTTCGACCGCACTAGCACTTTGTAGAGTCACATTTCCAGCGATTCCGCGCCGCACACGCACGAAGGTAAACAATCAAGATGGCGGAGTGTTCCCCGTGTTGTCCTCGCCGTCAGCGCGGTGTGACAGGGTTGACGGACAACCAATCGGGCAACACGGTTGCCGGGCGGCAGCAACATGTTGCCCGACTGTTGTTGTTGCCGCGATTAGAGCACTATATAGCTCCTACGGAGCAGAGTAGCGCAATCCTTTGATCCGCGTGTTTCGCCGACAACATGGCCGACAGATCAGCGCGGCGCGAGTCACGTGGTACTCAGGGTTCCAGGAGGCGGCCCGCCCTATGGGAGAATACATGGAGATCGACTCAACACGGCAGATTAAAAAATAAACTCCAACTTCACACTTTTCGAAACTAGTCTGTCATGAAGTTGGTAAAGCACTAAACACTTTATCAAAGTTTTCATCATATCGGATGCGTGTGAAAAGTTTGAAAAGGCAATTTCCAAGGCAATGGCGTTTGAAGCAGACGATTTTTGTACGCAGCGGAGATGGACTTTCTGGGTTGGCCGGAGCGGGTCACGTGGACGGTGCGACGTCTCCGTGACGTCGCCGCGCCGTCTGCTGCATGGTTCCGCTCAGGCAATTTTTTAAAAACAATTACGTCCTTACATGGCACGCAACTTAGCACAAATTATTCTAAAATGTTCCTTTATTATGTCAAAAACGATTGACGTTCCGTACATCTCCACAATATTGAAGAAACAATGATTTATCACGTTCCCCATCCATTTCTGATCGGAGTTGGAACCCCCGGGTGTTCGCCGCTAGTCGTCGAGAGATGGCGTTCTAGATTGCGCTACTCCAGAGCCGTATATTAGGAGAGTTTGGACAATAGGCGGAGCAAAGGCCGCCGCCAGCGCCGAATATTCCCCCCACGCTTAGAGCGTAAACTAAATTTGTGACACAGCGTCGACCAATCAGGAGACCTCTACTCCATCTCACAAATGTCGACAGTGAAGACAAAGGCACTGGCGCGTGAGCCTAGCTCAGCGAAACGCTATTGTTTGTACGAGACCTCGTGCATAGGAGGCATTTTCCAAAGCCACGCGCTCGTGTCCATGCCTTTGTCTGCACTGCTAGAACAGCGTCCTGAGACTGGCTGAAAGAAAGCAGTGCAAAGGGTGGGGTGCGCGAGCGTCTTGAGACGCGGAGTTCCGCTCGGCACGGCTCAAATTATACTTCGTTTCACTTTACCTGCGAGCGAAGCCAAAGCTAGAAGCGCGAGACCAGCGCTTTTTGCATTTCTCCCCAGCTCGCGCGCTCGAGCAAAGCCTGAACGCACGGAGCTTCCGTGCTCGCGCTTCCAGTTTTGCCTTCGCTCGCACATAAGGTGAAACGAAGTATAGTCGTGGCACAAATTTAGAGCACGCGACCACCGCTAGGGGCTGTTTCGCGGCCTGTGGTTGGCCCGAGATGCTCGCCTATTCAAACCAATGTATGGCCAAACTCTCTCAATAAACGGCTCTGCGCTACTCTAGAGTTCCTGTATAGGCTCCCTACGGGAGCCAGAGTTGCGCGTTCACGCATGGCATGTGGATCCAGCTCCTCACGTGACTGAATTCGGCGAATAGCAGCGCCGCGCGTTCGAGGCGCGCGGCGGGCTCAAAAGCCTGGGAACGTACGCCGGGGCGCGTGCAACGTCTACTTTGCTGCACGACACTTGATACGGTTCCTCACGTGATCGGATCTCGGCGAATAGCGGCGAGGGCGGCACGCGGCATGTGGAATCAAACGCGCAACTCTGGCTCCCGTAGGGAGCCTATACAGGAACTCTACGCTACTCTGCTCCGAAGGAGCTATATTGGCGAGGAGATCGAACTATAGGGGGCGCTGCGTTCACCAAAACAAATACCGCCTGCGTGGAAAACAACTCCGGCGTTCCAGTTTGCTGCCGCTGGCTGCCGTGTTGTTGCCGCGTTTCCTGCAGGTTTGTTAGAATATAGTACGCTCTTGTTGCGAACCGCAGTGTTCAGCGCATGCTTTAGAGCTTGGAATCAGCTTTCACTGCTTTCCTGCCAAAAAAAACAACTTAAATCGCAGTGGATAGGTAAGAGTATGGAAGAAGTTGACTGCGCACGACGTGGCGTGTGGTCGTCACTTTTCAAGCGATGCCTTCCAAGCAAACTACGCTAATGGACGGCGCATGTACACGCGTAAATCACGCTTGCATATACATCCGTTCAAACCGTGCATTGTATTTTATAGGTAGTAAATATTATGCCGGCAACCGACACAACAAACCGAGCCAAAAGAAAAAAATTGCCGGTAGTTCTTCCCATTGGGTTTCGTGTAAAAAGAATAGTCAATACGAAACCTCTAGTTGTGGAAAGCTGTCCGTTTCACGTGCCGTGGGTCCCAGGTTCAAATCAAAATAGGCGAACTTTTTTTTTTTTTTTTCATGAAACATTTGGCGATTTATATTTATTTCTTTTTTAGAATAATCACTGCCGTCCGAAACTCCCGGCAATCGTTTTTTTTTTTTTTTTTTTTTTTTTCCAAGTGGTTGTGCCGGCTGCCGGCAAAATATCCCCACCCTATTTCATAACAGTGCATAAGAGGAGGTTCTTGATACGCAACGCCGTTTCGTCGGAGAATCTTCCGAAGGGATCACACGGCCGGGTCGTGAGGCTTCGGAAGCCACCGAGAGGTACTTCTATCGTTTGATCACTATTTTATTCCAGGCTAGCTTTTGCACTGGAACATCTTGGGTAGCAGTATCAGTTCGATATTGTGATATTTACGCTTGATTCATTTTGCGATTCCTATAATTTCGATTGAGCAATGCAAATGTGTGTATGACTAAGTTCTCGTCGTGCAGAACTCATTCATATTTCATCGTGAACCGTGCACCTTCGAATAACCGATAAATTAAACTGAGAAAGACAACTTGTAACGTTTAATGTCAATATGCAGTCTATATAGCCACATTCTACATTATAATGTTCACAAGTGTGTTCTGTATTTTAGCATTTCAAGAAAAACGTAATGAAATGACTATTTTGATTGATTCCTCCGGGGCGACGCTGCGCTCGATTACATGATCACATTTCAGCACGTCCTCGCCTTCAACGAGGCACCGCTTGCTCTTGCCGATGTGGCTGATGATCGTTGCAAAGGACAGGGACACTGAAAAGCAACGCGTGTCTTTCATGAATACGGTTTCTCCAACTTAGGAAGCGCACAAACATTGCCACACCGCGTCAGTCACGCACTACCTGGCGCGCGCGCAGCCGGAGCGACGTGGCCGATCGCGAGCGCCTACACGGGGGTTGGTTTTTGCTTTCAAAGGGAATGCGGCGACGTTTAAAGCAAAGTGTGACAAGCAGGGACTATGCTACCCCTACGCAGATGTTTTTCCAGCAAATAAATATTATCCACATACCTTTCACGAGCCTCAAGTCCTCGTCCTCCATGGCTGAACGAATGCTAGCGGCGGGATTGTTATTCCTGCAGAATAGTTCTGACGGCGGCCGCTAGCCAGCCGCGATGTGACAGGGTCGCCGGCAACACGACTTCCCCGTGTTGCCGGATAGAGTTGTCCAACTGTTCCCTCAGTGTGACAGGGCCTTTACCCCTTGGCTCAACAGCCGGTTCGTTTTCCAGGAAGGAGAAGAGAAGGTTTTGCCGCGCTACGGGCATTCCGGAAATATTTGCTATACTCGGCGACAACTTTTCTTGCCAGTGAAGGGAATGCTAGGGGAGAGGGGGGGGGGGGGGGGGGGGCGTAGCTCCTCCCCCCCCCCCTCCCCCCTAGCATTCAAGGCAAGTTTTGGTTTCGTTTTCAGTTTTGGTTTCGTTGTCGGCATTCAAGGCAAGCACTCTATACAGCTCTTTAGTGTCTATGAAACCGTTTCCAGTGGACATACCCGGGCTCAGAGCAGATGCCATCTGTTAAGGAAGAAATCCCGGACACGTCCGTTTCGATGGTGTCGGTTTATCGTTCCCTCTCGTGCCGTTCATGATCTCGTGGTTCTGTGCTGCTCCTCTACCTCCTTTTCCTCTTGTTACCTACTACCAGATCTTTAGTGACTAGAAAACGAATTTCATTTTTATATTTTTATTGTTCAAGATTCATAGTGATGTGACAATTATTATTCAAATGACAAATATTAAGATTATAATTTACGTTACAGCCAAAACACAATTTAGACCCGGGGACTGTGTTCAGCTGCGTAACAAACAGCGTGCTTCGGCTATCTATAGGAAGTATTCACTGGCGGCCATAGCTGTGTGCGCGACTGCTGAGCGCGTGCTGATGGCTAGCCTCCAGGGTTCTTTTGCAACGTGCATTCCACACCGTCAAAATGGCCGGTCATAGCAGCCTATTAATGTGGGCTCGTTCTGAGCATGCGCTCTAGACAGCACCCACAAATATGGCGCCCAGTGAATACTCCTTATAGCTTTGGCAGCATTGGCAAGAAAAGCTGAGCCATTCCTGTCGCTCGTGCGTCGAACACCCGTAAGCACCGCGATTGCGAAAACGTCTTCAAAACGACCGCGGCGGCCGCGGAAAGGGGATTCCCGGGCAGTTGAATGACGGGAAGGCATCCGCCGATCCCGGAGCAGTGGTCATGTTCCACGGGGGATCCATCGGCGGCGCGACCCCGTTCGGATCGTGTGCTCCATTCCGGATCTGGCCAACTGATCCCGGCGCGCTCCAAAACGCCCATGGAATTCGCCATAACTTTAGTGTCTTCATAAGTAACCTCGGGAGTTCACTATGCTATTGTTCGTTATGAACATCTCTTTCAACAGTGATCTTACTATGTCACGGTGATATGAAGTGGTGCTACCTTACCTGTCTGGAAACAAACAGGGGTGTGTGTATGTTTATGCAGCCCAGAACATAGCCTGCCTCAACGGGCGATTTGTCTCCCAGCTGTAGGTGAGCAATTTAGCCAGTGCAGTAGAACCGGTAGCCTGGGGTCTTTAAAGGGATACTGAACCATAGAATTTAGTGTCCATATTAAGTGGCGCACGTTCTTTCCACGAGCCAGCAGCCGCCGGTGTGCGCGAGCACACGCAACAAAAATGACGTCAAAGATCTCCATTCGCGGTTAAGATGGCAGTGAAATGCATGGGCTTCGGGCCAAAGGAGAATAAAGACAAGTTTTTCATCTATACAGTGGTGTCTGGTGTAAAAGGTAAGCGATTAATTGGTCTAACAAGCATGTAGCTTTCACTTGTAGAGATGAAAAGCCTGTCTTTATTCTCCTTTGGCCCGAAGCCCATGCATTTCACTGTCCTCAAGCGCGAATGGAGGTCTTTGACGTCATTTTCGTTGCGAGTGCTCGCGCACACCGGCGGCTGCTGGCTCGTGGAAAGAACGTGCGCCACTTATTATGGACACTAAATTCTATGGTTTAGTATCCCTTTAACGTGCATCACGCAATAGTGATACACGACCGCACGCCGGTACAATGCTCATCCAGATCGAAATGGGCAGGGGTGGGGATTGAACCCAGGATCCCTGGGTTACCTGGGTTATACAGCGTAGGCCGTAGGCTTTCGCTCCACGTGCTCTGAGCTGGTGTGCGCTCGCCCACTCGGGCACCGATCCTTTTTTTTTTTTTTTTCTGTATTGCACATGGCCACCGATTCCTCTTTATCTGTCTGGACTAAAGCCCTTCGATGTGTTTGCGTTTGTCTTGCAAGTGGTGTCAAATGCGACAGTGCACGAGGCCCGTGTCTCGAACGGCCCTTGGAAGCAGTTGTCGGCGCAGTACTGAAATGAGCGGCCTAGTGCCACTAAATAAGCTACGCTTCAAAGTAATAACACTTGTTCATATTGTGGCTTAAAATTATGTTTGCCAGTTATCTGAAGATTTATCTGAAATCACAGGAAACGCTTTTCCCTCCTCCATAAATGTTTAAACAGTTCGCGACAGAGCAAAGCAATATTACTTGAGCTTCCTGACACCGAATCTAATGCTGAGGAAGTCGCACTTTTGAATCATGACGATCGGCAGTGGCGTCTACTCTGCACAAGCACCAAAATGGCGGCGCCCAAAACAATGTTGGGGAACAGAGTGCCGATACTCTAAGCGCAACTCATTTAGTGGCTCTAAAGCGGCCCTTGGAAGCGAATGGCAGCGGAGCACCCGCTCCTCGCACGTGTCTTGCGCGTTTCCACAAGAATGGTTGGCGGTTCTTGTAAGCGTGAATTTTATCAAATGAATTTAGTCTGCACTTGCCGGCAGCGCCTTCAGCTTATGGAATTTACGAGGATAACTCGAGTGCAACATGGCTTTGTGTATTTGAGTGGTTCTTTTTCGCTGACAGGCAGACAGACGGAAAGTGTCCTTTCTTGCCATACCCGTTGCCAATCTTGTCAGCTGCTGTGCACTGGGCGCGTGATTGTGGATGAGTAGTAGAGCCGCGCCACTTGCTTGGACAGAGAACTCCTTGGTACAGTTCACGGGTGGGAAACGGTTGCTTCTTGTTGCTTTTGACTCGACGCGCAGAAGTGTGGACCTCTTCGACGAGGTCCACACCTCTCGACGTGCAGAAGTGTGGACCTCGCCACTAAATGTGCTATGCTTAGGGTCGGCACTCTGTTCCCCAATATTTCTGTGGGCGCCGCCATCTTGGTGCTTGTACAGAGCAGACGAAACTGCCGATCGTCATGATTCAAAAGTGCTACTTCCTCGGCATTTCATTCGGTGTTAGGAAGCTCATGTAATATTGCTTTGCTCTGTCGCGAAGCCTTTACACATTTGTGGAGGACGTAAAAGCATTTCCTGTGATTTGAGATAAATTTTCAGATAACTGGCAGCCATTATTTTAAGCCACAATATGGAGAAGTGTCGTCACCCTGAAGCGTAGCTTATTTAGTGGCACTAGGGAAGATCATGGCGGAACAGCGCAGCACTGAGCTAGATTTCAGACGCCATGTTCTTCTCTGTATAGTGCCACTAAATAAGCTACGCTCATTTTTCGCAGCTCATTTAGTGGCTCTAGTTCTTCCCAGAAGTGGCGCGCGACACGTGTCTCGAGCATTTCCACAAAAAAAAAAGTGGCGACACTTTTCCCAGGATAGATAGGCTTTATTTACTCCACACAACCTGCTTTCGATAATTTCGAACGTGGATGGAACTTCGAATTCATTCGGAAATCAGAGCCTATTCTACGTTTTGAAAGCCACTATAATCTACGTATGTACTGGCCAGAGCCCTTCCGGCAGCGGCGGACGCAGAGCGAAAAAGATCTAGCTCGAGATCGGCGGCGAACAGCCCGTGGCCAGAGTCCACCTCGAGCGCCCGACCTGCATGCGCAGCTGCGAACATGCACTCGTTTGTTCCGAAAAAATTCTGCGCCATCTATGAGGAAAAGGGTGCAAATAAATAGCGGTCGTATCCGATCCCATGGTGGGGCCAGATCTGGTATTGGGCAGGAGATCGAACTATAGGGGGCGCTCTGACCCGTTTGTTTCCCCACACCTCGGTGTTTACTCAACACAAGGCCTGTGCACATGCTCTAAGGCCTTATGGGCATGTCCATGTCATCTTCTATAATAGAGCGCGGGGCACAGTGTAATGTAAAAAATACTAACAATCCAGGAAGTGACGTTAAATGCCGGATCGACCCCGAAAGCAGTCGTCAGAGAATGCGAGCTTGACCCACTTCGGCTTTTGTGCTGAGCTGGGCACTATGCATGCTGCATTGTTTATGCAGGCCGGAGTGGAAACAAAAGAGCCCCTCCTCCCCCTCACCGGAGAACACGAACTCCAGCCGAACGCTGACGCCGCGTTCGGTTATGTCGGCCGAGCGCTGAGTCATTGTATTTGTTGTCCCCATCCGTGTGGTTCTAAAGTTAACCGCTTGGGGCGTCACGGTCGCTCCTCCTCCCCAATAGCTGGAAGGTCATGAGTTTCGTGTCCTATTTCTTGGAGGAGTTTCCTGCCTTGTTTAGACGTCTGGAGTCTTTGATACTGCGCTGTATTGTGTAGATCTGTTAGCTCCCCTAAGGTGTTAAAGATGCCTGTCTCTTCCTGTGATGCGTTTCAATTTTGTTTTTAGGGTTTTCGTAATACTCATGTATGGGAACCCGTACATGAGTCTTGAGTTGATAAGTGCGGTGATTATCTTTCTTAACTCGTGTTCTTTCACTCCTTCTCTGTTCCGCGTCACACGTTCTATGATGTGGGTGATGTGATCTATTTGTGCTATTATTTTTTGGGTCCATTTGTCCGCTTTCCCGCTTTGTTCCAGGTAGAACCCCAAGACCCTCATGGATTGCTGTCTGGGTATCACGTGAGTGTCTGGCTCAAGGGTAATTAGGTTACGGGTTTGCTCAGCATGTTTGGTGTTGCTGTCTATCACAACGATATACTCGGATTTGTCTGGTGCACACCGTAGTCCAATATATATGTTACGTATCCCTGTATGACGTCGAGTCCCTTCTAGATTGTTTCTTCTTGTCGCCTTCTTGTTTAGGGAGCCCCTGTTGCACCAAAGAGTAATGTCATCCGCCAGGCACGTAGCCAGGATTTTGTTTCGAGGGGGGAGGGGGGGGGGGGGGGGAGGCCGGGCACCATGCCCCCCCCCCCCCCCCCCCCTGGCTACGTGCCTGTCATCCGCATATAATGCAAACTTTAGGTCCCATATCTTCTGGAGTTAACCCGGAAGGTCTTTGATGGCAAGATTGAAGAGAGTCGGGGAAAGAATGGCTCCTTGTGGAACCCCGGCCCGTAGTTGTATTTTGGGCTCATGTAGTCACCGACCTTGCTTGTAATTTTCCGGTTTGAGAGGAAGTCTTTCACGTAGTTGAACATTCGATCGTTGCCCCGGTTTTGTTTCTGCTAGTTTTTTTAGTATGGCAGAATGGGCCACATTTTTGAATGCTTTGTGGATGTCCACAGCAGCCAGTAACCTGGTTTGCGCCGTGCTTTTGTGGTCAAAGACGTCGTTTTTGAGTCTCAGCATGGTGTCCTGCGTGGACACGTGTCTTCTGAAGCCCGTCGATCATTGTGTGGTGTAGTACTTCTTTGGTTTCGAGATGCCATTCAAGCCTGTGCAGTACCATTTTTTCAGCCAGTTTCCCCACGCATGACGTTAAGGAGATTGGTCTTAGGTTGGTTATTTTGTCAGACGGTTTACCCGGTTTAGGTATGGGTACGATGACAGCTTCTTCCCATTCCATTGGTAGGTGACCTGTTTCCAGGGCTGTGTTGATTTGCTTGAGTAGGGTTCCAAATAGTTGTTCGGAAGGTTTCTTAAGAGCGTGTAGGTGATACCGTCGATTCCTGGAGTTTTGCTTCTTTTGATGTTCCGTAGAGCCGAGAGCGTTTCGTTTAAGCTAAGAGGAATGTTAATGCCATCTTCTTTGTTCCCTTCTTCGTCTGGGGGTAGTCGGGGAGGGTGTCAGTTCCCGGTTATGACGGATAAAAATGTTTCCTAATGTCTTCTGCCCGGTCATGTGGGGTTTTGTCCAGTTTGAGCTGTAACTTTTGTAGGCTGTGCTTGGGTTTCGTTTCTCCCAGCAGGGATCGGAGGATTTGCCATACTCTCGTTGTATCGAGGAGTCCGTTGAAACCGTCGCACAGTTGTAGCCAGTTTTCGTTTGCTAGCTTGCTGGCGTAGTCCTCTGCTTCTTCTGTAATGCTTCTTAATGTTATCTTAAGTGCTTGTTTATCTTGTTCTTTTTTAACCTCTTGGCCACTTTCCTTCTTTTCTCCCATAGCTTGAGGAGGTGCCGGTCTATAAGCGGTGCCTCTTCGCTTTTCGTAATGTGCTCTGTGTGCTTCTGGTATGCCGTCTTGATTTCTTCAGCCCAGGTGGAGGGGTCTTCCGATGCATCTTCCTTTTCTAAGTCTTCTCGAAGTTTTTTCCATTAGGTAATTCCTGTTCGCGATCCTGATCCTCATTCTTTCTTTCTTTTGCTTTTGCTTGTGAGTTGTGTTATTAGAACATAGTGATCGCTGCCCAGGTTTTCTAATGTGTTGTCCCACCGATTTAGGTTGGAGCCGATGTGCCACGTGAGTTCTGGATTTGTGTCTTTCTCTACGCTATTCCCAGTCCGCGTCAGGGTATGGATGTCGTTTAGTAGGGACAGGTCGTTGTTGCCCGTGGCTGCCTCTAACCTTCTGCCATTTGGAGTGGTGTTTGAGTAGCCCCATGCCGTAGTAGGACTCTTGCACGGATCCGAGAAAAATACTACTGGCCCAAGCTCCCGAAGACTGTCCACCTCTACGTCCGTTCGTGCCACGAATGCCAACGACGCAAGAAACCACCGACGAAGCCGGCAGGTCTCCTGCAACCGATCGCGCCCCCGACTGCACCATTCCAGCAGATTGGAATGGATCTTCTCGGACCTTTTCCGCCGTCAACGCAGGGAAACCGTTGGATAATCGTGGCAACTGATTATCTCACCAGGTACGCCGAGACGAAAGCACTCCCGTCGGGGACCGCCGCGGAAGTAGCCAAGTTCTTCGTGGAATCTATCGTCCTCCGACACGGCGCTCCCCAAGTCCTGATTACGGACCGAGGATCCTTGTTCATGGCGCAACTGACACAAGAGATACTCCGCCTGAGCCACACCGACCACCGCCGAACCACGGCATACCACCCGCAGACCAACGGACTGACGGAGCGGCTGAACAAGACCATCGCCGATATGATCTCGATGTACGTAGACGTGGAACACAAGACGTGGGATGAAGTGTTGCCCTACGTCACGTTTGCGTACAACACGGCGATTCAAGAAACTACCGGCATTACACCTTTTCAGCTGGTGCACGGCAGGAAGGTGACGACGATGCTCGACGCCATGCTGCCCCATGACCCGACGGACGACGGCACTGACGACGCTCAGCTGGTCACCCAACGAGCAGAAGAAGTACGCCAGCTGGCCCGTCTTCGAATAAAAGACCAGCAACGTGTGGACGCTGGCCGCTACAACCTTCGTCGCCGCGACGTGGAGTTCCAGCCCGGAGACAGGGTGTGGGTGTGGACGCCCATTCGCCGCCGCGGCCTCAGCGAGAAACTGTTAAAACGCTACTTCGGACCCTACAAGGTCATCCGCCGCCTTGGGGACTTGAACTACGAGGTGCTCCCCGACGGAACCCGACCATCAGGACGCCGCCAGCCACGACCCGAAGTTGTTCACGTAGTTCGACTCAAGCCGTTCTACGCGCGCTAGAACTGCAACACTGCATGTTTATTTCGTTTCACCGTAAATTTGTTAGCCATTTCTGTTTTCCTTTCGCGTTGCATCGGGACGATGCACTTTTAAAAGGGGGGATAATGCCGCCCGCAGGGCCGAGAAAACAACGCTCGGTCACCGGCATCTAGAAGATTCGCATTCATTCTCGCACCAGACGTAACTTTCCACCTGCTTTGTTGTTCTCGAAAGTGCCAGTTCATCCTCGCTCCAAGCGCGCGACGCTCGAGCCTTCTTTGCCGAACTTTCGAGATAGTGACGCACGGTAGATAAGCAGCTACCCGCGACCTTGTCGAGTCTAGTCTCGCTCGCGCTGTCTGATTCGCCGCCGAATCGCCGCCTGCTTTTCTGCTGCCTCGACGCTCTTTCGTTACTTATTTTTGGTTGGCACAAGTTCGCCCATTAAACCTTTATTTTCAGTTCATTCTTTGCCTTCTCGTCGCCTTAATTCGTGACAATACTCGGATTTGTCTGGTGCACACCGTAGTCCAATATATATGTTGCGTATCCCTGTATGACGTCGAGTCCCTTCTAGATTGTTTCTTCTTGTCGCCTTCTTGTTTCCCCTGTTGCACCAAAGAGTAATGTCATCCGCCAGGCACGTAGCCAGGATTTTGTTTCGGGGGGAGGGGGGGGGGGAGGCCGGGCACCATGCCCCCCCCCCCCCCCCCCCCCCCTGGCTACGTGCCTGTCATCCGCATATAATGCAAACTTTAGGTCCCATATCTTCTGGAGTTAACCCGGAAGGTCTTTGATGGCAAGATTGAAGAGAGTCGGGGAAAGAATGGCTCCTTGTGGAACCCCGGCCCGTAGTTGTATTTTGGGCTCATGTAGTCACCGACCTTGCTTGTAATTTTCCGGTTTGAGAGGAAGTCTTTCACGTAGTTGAACATTCGATCGTTGCCCCGGTTTTGTTTCTGCTAGTTTTTTTAGTATGGCAGAATGGGCCACATTTTTGAATGCTTTGTGGATGTCCACAGCAGCCAGTAACCTGGTTTGCGCCGTGCTTTTGTGGTCAAAGACGTCGTTTTTGAGTCTCAGCATGGTGTCCTGCGTGGACACGTGTCTTCTGAAGCCCGTCGATCATTGTGTGGTGTAGTACTTCTTTGGTTTCGAGATGCCATTCAAGCCTGTGCAGTACCATTTTTTCAGCCAGTTTCCCCACGCATGACGTTAAGGAGATTGGTCTT
Organism: Ixodes persulcatus; assembly: GCA_013358835.2. Lineage (NCBI taxonomy): Eukaryota > Metazoa > Arthropoda > Arachnida > Ixodida > Ixodidae > Ixodes > Ixodes persulcatus. The sequence goes on from JABSTQ010010475.1 coordinate 192,341, forward strand.
AGGTTGGTTATTTTGTCAGACGGTTTACCCGGTTTAGGTATGGGTACGATGACAGCTTCTTCCCATTCCATTGGTAGGTGACCTGTTTCCAGGGCTGTGTTGATTTGCTTGAGTAGGGTTCCAAATAGTTGTTCGGAAGGTTTCTTAAGAGCGTGTAGGTGGTACCGTCGATTCCTGGAGTTTTGCTTCTTTTGATGTTCCGTAGAGCCGAGAGCGTTTCGTTTAAGCTAAGAGGAATGTTAATGCCATCTTCTTTGTTCCCTTCTTCGTCTGGGGGTAGTCGGGGAGGGTGTCAGTTTCCGGTTATGACGGATAAAAATGTTTCCTAATGTCTTCTGCCCGGTCATGTGGGGTTTTGTCCAGTTTGAGCTGTAACTTTTGTAGGCTGTGCTTGGGTTTCGTTTCTCCCAGCAGGGATCGGAGGATTTGCCATACTCTCGTTGTATCGAGGAGTCCGTTGAAACCGTCGCACAGTTGTAGCCAGTTTTCGTTTGCTAGCTTGCTGGCGTAGTCCTCTGCTTCTTCTGTAATGCTTCTTAATGTTATCTTTAAGTGCTTGTTTATCTTGTTCTTTTTTAACCTCTTGGCCACTTTCCTTCTTTTCTCCCATAGCTTGAGGAGGTGCCGGTCTATAAGCGGTGCCTCTTCGCTTTTCGTAATGTGCTCTGTGTGCTTCTGGTATGCCGTCTTGATTTCTTCAGCCCAGGTGGAGGGGTCTTCCGATGCATCTTCCTTTTCTAAGTCTTCTCGAAGTTTTTTCCATTAGGTAATTCCTGTTCGCGATCCTGATCCTCATTCTTTCTTTCTTTTGCTTTTGCTTGTGAGTTGTGTTATTAGAACATAGTGATCGCTGCCCAGGTTTTCTAATGTGTTGTCCCACCGATTTAGGTTGGGGCCGATGTGCCACGTGAGTTCTGGATTTGTGTCTTTCTCTACGCTATTCCCAGTCCGCGTCGGGGTATGGATGTCGTTTAGTAGGGACAGGTCGTTGTTGCCCGTGGCTGCCTCTAACCTTCTGCCATTTGGAGTGGTGTTTGAGTAGCCCCATGCCGTGTGATGGCTGTTGAAGTCGCTCCCTATTATCAGGTCCTTTCCCTTGTGCTTGTCTTTGAAGTCTTTGATCCAGTTTGTTTTGCTATGATGGTATCCCGGGATCCAGTATGCGTTGATCACAACCAGTTTGGTGTCGCTGCCTTGAAGCTGGCATTCTCTGGCTACCATTTCTTCTTTGTCTGAGTTGTACTGTTCGGTTTCTAGCTGTATTGTGGGGATACTATTTGCCACGTATGTTATAGTTAGGGTTCCGCGTTTTCGGTTTCTATTTTTTCAAAGCTCGTCGTACTTTTTTCGGTGTTTATTTTAAAATTAAATTTTCGGTTTTTTTTCGGCTTATATTTATGCCAACAGAAGTTTATCAGCTTTTTTCGGTGAATATAAAACAAACACTAACGGACATCAGATCAGATGATCCTTGTAGGTCTGATATTTGTAATCACTCAAAGAATAACGGCACAGATACATTGAAAAATAACTGGACACTTTATTTGGCAAATGTGTGCAACTGTAAAAGAAACAAGAAAAAAACACAGAAGTACAAACAAGTCAGATATGAAGCCTATGCCCAAAAAACATGGAACTTCACCTTCTGTACATCAGGATTACGTGATCTTATTATAGTACGCACACATGTACTTTCCCAGGTTTTCCTCGTTGATCCGCACTCTTTCTTTCCTGTTAATATGACCCTGAGCTTCGAGAATGCCCTCTCAACGCTAACACTGGATACTGGCAGGCTGAGGAGATGAAGCGCTGCCTGAGCCAAAATCGACCAATCAACCAATTGGGACCTCCAAAAGAGACACGGTGCTATGTTTTGAAGCTTAAAACAACGTGCAAAGCTTGCATCAAGTCATTCTTCCTTACAACGAGTTTGAAAACACGCTCGTACATGGCGAAGTCATGGGGCATTTTAAACTTCACGCTCCGATCGATTATGCGCACATTAAACTAAAACGTCGTGATGGCACCCGTATATACATACATTCCGACACGTTTCGATAGACACTGTCGTTCCACTTTTTCGCCACGGCTCTTTGGTACGACTGGAAGGTCAAAGTGACCTTTTCCGGTTAAAACTGAATTTAAAAAGAGGATTCGACGAACTTTTATCGGTTTTTATCGGTTTAAATAAAAAATGCCGAACCTAAAACGGACCTTTTTCGGTTAAAACTGAATTTCCGAAAATGGATTCGGCGTACTTTTATCGGTTTAAACCGAAAACTCCAAACCCTAGTTATAGTCATGGTTGGTGTTTGAGGTCTATTTGGGTTTTGATTGTTACACGACCGTCTTTGCAGGCGTGTATAATACTTGGCTCAGTGAATTTCTGATATCCAGAGAGGCTGAAGTCTCCATTTGTTTCTTGTAATATTATTATATCTGGTTTACGTGCCGCGTGCTGGATGTAGAAAAGAAGTTGAGCCTTTTTTCTTCTGAGGCCTCAACAATTCCATTGCCATATTACTGTGTCTGCTGTTTGCTTTTCTTTGCTCTGTTTATTCATGTTGGGGCTCAGGGGTTTCTGAGCGTGTTACTTTATTGGTGCCGGTTGGTTCTGCAAGGATACCTCTTTTTTTGTTTAATAGCATGTTGATCTTGGCGTCTAAACCTTTTATGTGTTCTTCTATACTCTGTTTCACCTTATGATATTAGCGGCGAGATGTTTCGGTGGCGCCCTCGTTCGGTTACCTTTCGTGACGTCATTACCTTGTGAATAACACGCCCAATGGTGTTTGTAATGAGCATTCTGGAAGCCTGAAATCATAGCGGTCTCAAAGCAACACTGCCAACACCGTCAAAATTGAAGTTCTTACATTCCTCTTATTTCCGTCGATGAGACATCCTTTGCTGACGTCATAGTCAGCATTCGGCCAATTGTGGTGGGCCGACCACAGCGACGCTTTCGATCGCTCACGTCGCCAATACCGCAGGAAAGGCTACAAGCGCGAGCTCCTTGCTCTGGGGCACATCTCGGCGGCACAAGCTACGCTCGTGCTTCTAGCCTTCGCTGCGGTACAACATAATAATAATAATAAGCTTTATTTTCATTTCCCATTACAGGTAATGATGGGGCCGAGAAAAAAAGCCGCGATAGACGGCTTGACGAGCTCTCGGCCCCAGTGACATTCTGCAGCAGTTAAGAGGGAATAAAATAAAACACAAAGACATTCAATCAAAGAATAAGCACATTCAACGGATATCAATTACCTTTTGACAATCTTCAAAGCATATAAATATACAAAATCTATGTTTACATAAAGATACAAATACATGGACACGAGGAGAAATTACCGGATTAACAACTTACCGAGAACATATAGATACAACATCCAAATATATACAAGACCAAATATCAGTACACTATATTAAAGCTATGCATGACAGTACGTAATTCATTTAAACTCAATTTATCTATATCAATATTGTGAAACATTAGGGAATTGAGAAGTCTTGGGACCCGGTAGGATAACATTTCTCTGCCAACATTCAATCTACAATTTGGTATTTGCCAATAATCGGGGTTACGTGTTTGATACGTTGCAACATGTCTTTGTAAATTTGACAATGCTACCAAGGAAGAGGTGTTATGTTGCAATTCTTTTTTAAGCCTTATGGATAGTCTATAGCTATACATATTTTTGATACTAAGTATATTATACATTTTGAACAAGTTTTTCGTATGCGACAAATATGGTGCATTTGCAATAGTTCTTAGCATTCTTTTTTGAATTAAGTGTACTTTCTCCAAGTTTGTTATAGTAGTTGTACACCAGACTAAGGAACAGTAATTTAAATGAGAATAAAATAACGATTTATATAACAAGAGTTTAATTGATGTTGGAAGTATATACCGGTGCCGGCATATCAGCCCTACAACCTTAGATAGCTTTTTATTAAGATACGCAATATGATGGTCCCAGGTCATATTATGAGAAAACACTACTCCAAGTGTTTTAAAATCATCTACCAATTCAATGTCAACTGCGTTTAAGGTTATCCTACATATTGATGGAATAGTTTTATGTTTTGTCCGAAATATAACAGCTTTAGTTTTGCTAGTATTTATTTTTAAAGCGTTCCTGTCGGTCCATGATGATATTTTATCTAATACTGAATTAATTTTTGACACGAGCTCTTCCACATTATCAGCAGCATAAAAAAGTGTTGTATCGTCTGCATACATTACAAATTTAATAGATGGGTCAATATTTACTATATCATTTACATAGACGTTAAAAAGAAATGGCCCCAAAATACTTCCCTGTGGTACCCCTGAGAAAATTGGTTTTGTATTAGAACAAAAGTTACCGCAACACACATATTGTTTCCGATTTTCGAGATAGGACCGTAGTAGATGCAAGGCTTGCCCACGAACACCGTAAAATTCGAGTTTTTGTAATAATAATTCGTGGTTTAAATAATCAAAAGCTTTTGTAAAATCAATATAAACCCCCAAAACAAGTTTCTTATCCTCTAAATTGCGTAAAATAAATTCTTTTTCTTCAAGTAAGGCAAGTTCCGTAGAACGATGTTTTTGAAATCCGAACTGCGACCTTGTAATGAGTTGATACTTGTCGAAAAAGTTTAACAATCTTACATGAATGAGTTTTTCAAGCCCCTTTGAAAACACGGGAAGTATGGAAACAGGTCTATAGTTATTAATGTCATTTTTATCACCTTTCTTATGCAGTACCGAAACTTTGGCAATCTGCATTCGTTTTGGAAATATAGCTGCAGATAAACACAAGTTATATATATGAGTTAAACAATGCACGATTAAGTCTAATACATATTTTACGGGTCTAATTTGGATATCATCCGCATCTCTACTGCAGGTATTATTTAAGTTCATAATTACATTAAAAATCTCAGAATCGCTAACGGGTTCGAAGAATATTGAATTTAAGTTTCTATATTTAATATACTCGCAAGCCTTATCGTCGTAAGCCAGAGAAACTAGATTTACAAAGTAATCATTAAATACATTAGCTAAAGCAGTATCTGTAACTTCTTCTCCGTTAATATGCAATCTATCTATGCTGTCATGGTTCTGATTATTTTGTCTAATTGAATTAACTTTTTTCCAAATAAGATCAATACGTCCAGCTGAAGATCTGAAACTATTATGATAATACCGTTCCTTAGCAGTTCTTAGTTCCTTCGTTAATTGGTTGCGATAAGCTTTAAACTTTGTCAAGTCATCTTGATTTCTTGATTTGTTAAATCTTTGAATAACTTGTTTTTTTCACTAATTTTCGATAAAAGACTTGGGGTAATCCATGGTTTACGAATTCTACGTGATTTTTTAATTTTTTTGTAAGGAAAACTTTTTATATAGAAGCGTTTAAAACTTTCTAGGAACGTGTCGTAAGCTATATCAGGGTCTGTTGCGGCAAGAACATTGTTCCAGTCAGCATTTTCAATATCATTACGAAACACGTCCAGATTATAAGGGGTGATATGTTGAAAGTGTCTAGGTGACTCTGCATTTTTTTTTTTGACAAAGACTATCATTTACGCATAGGAATATAGGTAGGTGATCGCTTATATGGGTGGTGAGTATACCACCTTTCAGACATGTATAATCAATGTTTGTAATAAAAAGATCAATAAGAGTTTCCGTGTGCACTGTAATTCTTGTTGGTCGAGTTATTATATTAGCGTATCCATACGTTGTAAGTAATAATTCAAATTCAGTTCTAGGTGTATTATCAAGTAGCATATTAATATTAAAATCTCCTCCAATGATTACATTCAAGTTGTTATCACTACCGAATCCCAAAAGACCCTCAAAATATGCAAGAAAATTGTTAATATTGCCATCCGGTGGGCGGTAAACCACAGATATAAGCGTATTTTCTGCCACCAGAGATAACACTTCATAATCCTTTGTCATAGTACAAAAAGTAGATAATAATTCCGTTTTGATGCTTTCTTCAATCAACAAACATACACCTCCGCCACGATTAGAAGCACGATTTAAACAGTAGTGGTTATAAGATGGCAGACTAAAAACATCTTCATCCTCAGAATACCATGTCTCGGTAAACATAATTATGTTGAATTTAATTGAAAACTGGCTAAAAAGACACTCGAGATCTGTTACTTTATTTTTAGCAGACCTTACATTTAAATGAAAAACTTTCAGTGACGACTCAAATCTGCGTTCAAGATATTGTGAAAAATCAGCGGGAGATACGTACGGTGAATCGTTCATGAATTGCGAAGGCCCTAGTATCTAGGCGATATAGACCTCGAGCTACGAATGAATCGCTTGCAGATCATCTTCGCTTCTTATCACATAGGCGTCATCTCCATCTTTGCGCCTGATAAAGACTTTCCCATTCCTGTGCCATACGTACATGAAGCCTTTTCCCTTCGTCCATTCTTTTGCCTTGGCTAGCAGTTCACGATTTTGCGTCGTCAGGTTTTCATTGATGAAGTACTTCTTTCCAGTGTTACGTAACCTTCCCCTCCTGCTCAACCAGGCGTCCCTTGTTGTTTGCGAAGCAAAGCGGACAATAATGCCGGGGATCTTATCGGGCTTAGAGGGCAGTCGGTGAATGGCTGTTACTTCGGCTTCAGCTAACTCAGGCAGTTCTAGGCTGGGAGCTATTTCGTTTATTTTGCTCATTAGATCCTCGTCTTTTGTCTTTGCGATACCGTGAAATTCAAGGTTGAGCTTTCGGTTTCTCCATTCCAGGTCATGAAGTTCACTCCTGAGCCTTTTCACCTCCTCACCATTGTCTTTTTCCTCAAGTTCCGCCACTTTACTTTTTAGTTGTTTAATGTCTTCCCTCTGTTCTTTGACAATTTTTAATACTTCGTCGTATTTCGCTGACATCATGCTAATGGATGCTTCGATGCCTCCAACAGTTTCTTTGAGATTTAAGAGTTCATCTAATTTGTTGTTCATAGAAGCTAACATGGTCGATACGTCGACATCCGATTTCGGTTTGTTGGTCGCGCCACTTTTAAACTTTGAGGTTCGACAAGGGGGGCATTTCCACGCGTTACGGTAGGTCTCCCCCTTTGTTTTGAATGTTACTTCAGAGACTCCCGCACAGCTACCGCAATGATACGTGTAACCGCATTCACTACACGTAATTGAATGCTCATCATCGAGGATTTCTTCTTGGCATTTCAAACACAACGTATCGGTCATCTTTGATAGCATGCATAGACCAAATAGCAGGCACAGCAGGCAGCAGCAGCGACAAGGATATAATTCCTTAGGAATGATAGTAAAATAAACCAACCTGGAATGACGTACAGAAGAGATTATCGTTTGGGCTGTCGCTCGTCGCTGCTGCCGCCAGAATGCTGCGGCTCACGTTGGTGACGGCTTTTATGGCAGGATTTCTTGCTCAGAGGTCGCTTGGGTCTGGTACCATGGGCGGCGCTGCACACTTCACTTCGTTGAATGAAGTCACGATGGTCCGCTTGTCTTGAAGTAACACGTCACAGCCGATCCCACGCTGCCGCTTCCGATTGTACACGGCCAGGCGTTCAGCAGATAACTGGAATGACGTACAGAAGAGATTATCGTTTGGGCTGTCGCTCGTCGCTGCTGCCGCCAGAATGCTGCGGCTCACGTTGGTGACGGCTTTTATGGCAGGATTTCTTGCTCAGAGGTCGCTTGGGTCTGGTACCATGGGCGGCGCTGCACACTTCACTTCGTTGAATGAAGTCACGATGGTCCGCTTGTCTTGAAGTAACACGTCACAGCCGATCCCACGCTGCCGCTTCCGATTGTACACGGCCAGGCGTTCAGCAGATAACTGGAATGACGTACAGAAGAGATTATCGTTTGGGCTGTCGCTCGTCGCTGCTGCCGCCAGAAGTCATCTGGTTTTGCATGATTTCCGTCTGTCTCACCAGTTACATTATGATTGCGCTGGCTTGAGGGTTCAAGCCAGGTATGATTTCTCTACTCTGTGAGCAGGTGATTGTACTCGAGGAGGGTAGAGAGAGCGTTGACGGCGCGACACTCTCGTTCTCCTCCATGTCCATGATTGTGGCCTGGGAAGCTTTTAGCGGCGAGAAGTTTTGGTGGCGCCCTCCTGTGGTTCCCCTTTGTGACGTCATTACCTTGCAAACAACAAGTTCGATGGTGTTTGTTATTAGCATGGTGGAAGCTTGAAATCATTGCGCTCTCAAAGGAACACTGCCAACACCGTCAAAATTAAAGTTCTTTCATTCCTCTTATTTCCGTCGATGAAAATCCCCTTTCCGACGTCATAGTCAGCGTTCGGCCAATCGTGGAAGGCCGACCACAGCGACGCTTTCGGTCGCGCACGGGGCTATTAGCTTGGAGATTTTGAACCCTTGCTTTGTCTGAATTCTCTTTCCGAAATTCAGTGCCATCTGGTGGTTTGTAAAGCAGTTTAGGTTTTGCCATATCAATGGCGGAAATTAACTTGTATCGGCACCGTCACTTTCGCAAGTCAACGGCACGCGAGGAATTGTTCAGTGTGAGTTCTTTCTCAATCACTTTCAGTTCGATGGTGACCAAGAACCCGCATTCTGAACAAAGCTACAACCCACTCAGATGCCTCGAGAAACTTCTATAGACCAACACGCGGCCCTGACGTCACGCAGCTGCGGTGGCGCTGTCGACGGCACTGTGCATGCGCAGACGCTTCGCTTCACGCGAATTCGGTTTGTGCGCACACGCAGTGCCCACACCTGGTGTAGGCAAACGCGGGTTTGTTTGTAAACAGTGTGTTGGTCTATACACCAAAGTGCTTCAAAACCGATTGTGTACCGCCCACAGATTGACTGAATCTGAGTTATTAGAAATAAACGCTTACGTAGCACTTGTGTTCGTCCCGTCGTCGCGTCGTACTGACCCGTCAGTATTGGTGAATTGTAGTAGACCGTTTCCGCAGCCCGCTAAGCACCCGGATAGCGCTCCGTAATCCGCCACAAGACCTTGAACTATACAGATAAGGCTGGCGGCGCGCATGCGCAGCTGCGGCGTTTTCTTCAGGGATACCGTAGCGGAGGAGAAAAACGGTCTACTACAATTTCCTATTGACCCGTCATACTGACCCGTACGACGTGACCTACATCGCGTCGTACTGACCCCCCAAATGTACAGGCCTCGCAACATTCGCTTAGGAGCATCTTCAACGTCTTCCTTTATCAGTCACTAGAAGGCCGACATTGGTATGGCACAGATGCCGTTCCACAGATGATGATAGTGATCAAAGTGGCCAGACTGAATTTCGGAAAGGGTCTTATGTTGTACCGCAGCGAAGGCTGGAAGCGCGAGCTCATAGAGTTGGCAGCTGCCCTTGGTGCACGAGAGCTTGTGCCGCCGAGATCTGCCCCAGAGCAAGGAGCTCGCGCTTATAGCCTTTCCTGCGGTACAACATAAGGTGAAACAGAGTATAAGGAGCATTTACTGGGCGCCATATTTGTGGGTGCTGTCTAGAGCGCATGCTCAGAATGAGCCCACAATAGTAGGCTGCTAAGACCGGCAATCGTGAGGGTGCGGAATGCACGTTACAAAAGAACTGTGGAAGCTCGCCATCAGCACGCGCTCAGCAGTCGCGCACACAGCTATGGCCGCCAGTGAATACTTCCTATAGGGAGTATTCACTGGCGGCCATAGCTGTGTGCTCGGCTGCGGAGCGCGTGTTGAACGCGAGCTTCCACAGTTCTTTCGCCACGTGCATTCCGCACCACCAAGATTGCCGGTCTTGGCAGCCTATTAATGCGAGCTCGTTCTGAGCATGCGCTCTAAACAGTGACCTCAAATATGGCGGCCAGTGAATACCTCCTATAGCTTGTGTTAACGCTTCTTTATACGTTTGTGATATGCGTGCTGCGCGTGCTGGAGTGTTATTTGGAGCTGTGAGGTAGTGTAAAGGCGTACTCGCGCTGGGCCCATGCTAAGGCTTCTAGCACGTGGCCTCGGTTTGGCTGGAGCTATCTTGCCTTTTTTTAGTGTTGTTGGATGTCCTCGACTCTCGTGGCGTACGGGAAGTCAGATGCATCTCCGCGTCTTTCCTTTGGTTGGATTTGCCATGCAGGAGTGGAAACTCATCGTCTTGAAGCAGCTGGTACGGATTTGAGGTGGATGTGCCGTAGGATGGGGCACTTTTTGGCGTGGTTCGTTGTGGTGGTCCGTTGTTCTTCCTTTGCGTAAGTTGCATGTCTTCTGATCTCCATGCTGTGATTCAGGTCTATGTCTGCCTTGAGTCTGGCCGGGCAATGAGAAACTGCAGGAGAATGTTCGTCTCCATAGTTGTGACAGTAAAGGATGCATTGATGATCCTCTGCGAGTTCAGAGCCGAGGGGAAATCCCTGGCTGCACTGTTGGCAAGTGATGCTGTTTTTTTGGTTTTTTTTGCTTTTTTTTAGGGGAAACTTTTGCTTTGTGCCCGATTTTCTGACAGCATAGGCAAAGAATGCTTCTTGGTTGGTAGGGGTAGATTTTGGTGAATACTCTGTCTACCGTTATATACCTTGGAAGGTGAAGACCTGCGAAGGTGGTGAGCATGGTGTTGCTCCTTCCCATCCTCTGTGCTGATAGTATGGTGCGATCATGACATTGGATACTGTTTTGTAGGCTGGCATCGTCCAGTTTGTTCACACCGTGAACAACCCCTCTGACCTCGTCTCTGCCCATGGCGAGGTAGGCACACATAGAAACACATAGAACAAACACATAGAAACCTTTCTATATGTTTCTTGCTTTTTTTAATTATTCATTTTGAAATGCTGTTGTAGGCGAGTTTTGAGTGCCTTCGCATAGGCTCAAATCCAGGTATTTCAAGAAATATGTTTTGGTTGTGCCTTTATGTAGTTCCTACATCGAACGTCATTGGCAGGGCGTAGATCCTTGGGCAATATAGATTTGGTGGAGAACATATATGCCTAGTGGAAGTAATACTATACAGTTAAAACATCAAAACGTATTGCCGTATTCTGTGAATGAAAACGTGGTCACAAACTTTCGAAACGTTATAGAAGCGAAGCAGTGCCTATCCATGGGACGCGCGCCAATCACTGAGAAACATCGATAACTTTCCAGCTCTGCACTGAGAGCCAAATGGTGACGCCAAAAAGAGAGTCGGAGAATGGAATGCCAATAAACTACGCGTACGTATATACATAGGAGTACGCACGGTTTGTAACTTCTAAGGCTCTTCCAAACCACGAACGAGCTTAGCGAATCTCGCGCTCTTCTTTCGAATTTCCCCCTAGAAAACACCCGGCAACAACAAACGTCGACCCTGAGACACATATCCGCCCAAACCACGGGTGGATGGATGGCCATCTTTGACGTCGTTTATTTCGGTCGCGAGCACTCGAAATGACGTGCCCGCTTTCGACGGTCGGATGAACCTTTTTCTCGGTTCTCCCAACACGTGCGCGTGGACAATAGACGTCCTAAATGCCAGAAGCGTTACGCAAGTGCAACCGTAGTTACGTAGTCGGTGCGGGTGCAAGCGAGGCGCGTGAGTAGCGACGACACACTAGCGTGTGCATGTTTTTTTAGGACCAAACGCAGCGTAACACATGCTCCATAACGAGCGCGTGGCGTTTTTGGAAGTTTTTCTTTTTTTCTCGGGTTCATCTTTTGTCTGTTCCTACAGAATTCGTTGTGAACGTGCGTGGCAGCGTTTGGAAAGTGCGTGCCGTTTAGTCTTGAACTCAATACTCACCAACGCCTAATGTAGGGTAACTTTTAAGATGATCTCCGCCACAAACATCACGATGCTTTAAATATATGTATATATATATATACATATATATATATATATATATATATATATATATATATAGATATATATATATATATATATATATATATATATATATATATATATATATATATATATATATATATATATATATATATATATATAGATTGTACGAGCATCTGTCATGATCGGGGCTGCCGGGCAACTTAACAGCGATGTAATTGTTTTAATACTCTCGTAGTAGACTACTAATCCTGAAATCTGCAAAACCAACGTCGTTTTTTTTTTTTGTTTTTTTTCTACACGTCATGAGTGTTGCAGGAACATTTAGAGAAAAACAAGCAGCGTTCACCCACTCAATTCGCAGCAAGAACAGCAAGAAGAAGCGGCCACGTGATCTGGCGCCGATTATACGCCGCCAATGTTAATCATAGCCACGCGCTGGGGATGCTAAAGCACAGGACACGTGCTGAGTTACGGACATTGTTAGGGTACGTCTATTCCCGTCAACGCACCTACTGGACTAAATTCTTAGGCAACGGAAAGAAGACGTCACCAGTCTCAAAACGGCTTGTTTGTTTTTGTTGGTTTTTTTGTTCAGAAGTTGCGAATGTAAGCATTATCCGGGTTAAGAAGTTCTATTTTGTATTATATTACTCCCAGTATTATTATTCGCTGGTAGTTTCCCTAAAAATTGGTAGCGACCTTTATCTCTGAAGTCCTGTATACTATAATATATTATATAAAATGCAGTATTAAAGAAAGATTCGTTTATATTTGTTTACAAGACATTAAACAGTCGTTTCGCGAGTGAAGAAGAACCTTTTTTGATATAAATTTTTACGTTACATGTAGCAAGAAACCTGAGGGTGGATAACTCTCGTGACGTCAATTTTCCCGCTAAATTTAGCGGGAGAGTTGAATTGGCGTAAAGCAGGGGTTTCCCCAGGAATTGAATTTAGGTTGGGGGGGGGGGTACTTTTTAGGGGGGGGGGGGGGGAGGGGGAGGGGGCATTGAGAATAGAGGAGTCGTTGCGAAATAAGAAAAAGAAAAACAAGGAGGGGTGTACAATCCCAAAAGGCGATGAGTAGGGAAATCATTGGCGTAAAGGTCTCGGGACGTCATAACACGTAAATATCCAATTTCTCGCTAAATTTTGCGGGAAAACCGAGTTGGCAGGGAGTTTTCGTAGACCGCGTTTTCCCCTCCGCTAAGCCCTCCGCAACGAAGAATCCGCCTGTGCGCCGATGGCCTTGACTGTAGAGTTCCGGGTATTGTTGCGGGTTGCGGAGAGCGTGGCGGGACCGCAAAAACCATCTACGAAAACTCTCTAATGCTTAGGCTATGTAACGTCAATTTCCCTGATAAATTTATCGGGAAATGCCCGGTGCGAACGGACGGACGAAATCTTGAAAGGACTGGAAAGAGTTCGTGGACGTTTTATAGATGACCCATCTTAGGTTGAGATGACCGCTTATGGCGAGTAGATATTTCATTATGCAAACCCCTTACGCACATGAAGAAACAAAATCTGCTTGGGACGTATCTGGTTCGCAGCTATCCAGGCTGTGAGAAACAGGTGAGGCCTAGCCAAGCGCCATTTTTATTTCTTTATCATAAGAACGTGCCCTCGCAAATAATAAAGCAAAAAAAAAAACACAACCCATTAAGCAACCAAACGACAGCAGCAGCGAGAGAGAGAAGCGATTTGAGATGGCGGCGCGGAGCAAAGAGATTATCGACTGAAACAATTCCGTTCACAGACGCGGGCACATTGCTTATCGACTGCAGTGTCCCTTAGTAACTGGACCGAGGCTTGTTCTTCCTGTAATGCCTCGTCCTGTGCGCGCTTCCGTTTGGACCTCGTATCTCCGCTGAATGGGCTCCCGTTTTCGCCGCACATGAATCCCACAGACGCGGAGTTTTATTGTGCCCGCTCGAAGCGAAGATGAAAGGATTGGACACGGTGCGTGACGCAATATATCGGTCACGTGAGTCACATGGCGTCGGACGGGTAGAAACGGAAGTGGTCCCTTTCTCACCATTACCGTTGTTGTCGTTGTGTTTTTGATTGAAGTTTGTTCTTTTGGTGAGTGTGCTTCTATGTGCAGTTTTTTCGCTTAATGCTTAGTTCGTGGGGATCAGCGAGATCGAAGTTTCCAGCCTATGTATTCTTCAACTGGCAAATGCGAGATACTACACTGGTATACACCTTGGTTGTATAATATCGTGCTAAAATTGGTTCTGAATGTGAAAGTGTTTGTGTACTCTAACGTTTACTATGAGTTTATGGCCCATTAAGTGTATATTACAGTACTCAATGTAGTTACGTTTGAGTGAATTATTGTATGTAAATAACGCAACAAATCGTTGCACCCGAAGGTAAATAGTGTAGTCTTACAGGGCGTTATGTGCAGTGCTTGGTTTAGGTGACAACTGTGAACTTTTAAGTTAATGAACATTACTTATTATCGAGCTCAAATGAGTATCCGCTGCCGCTATAGCGGCAGCCAATGGTTTTATCAGCCAGCAAAGCAAATACTTGTGTGTATGTTTATACAGCCGGAAGTTAGTCTGCCTCTGTGGGTGTCTGGTGTCTCAGCTGTAGATGAGCAATTTAGCCAGTGCGGTACAACCGCTAGCCTTGGGTGTTTAACGTGCACCACGCAGTATAGTGATACACATGGGCGTACCAACCGGGAGGGCAAGGGGGGCGCTTGCCCCCCCCAGTTCTCAGAGTGGGTGGGCAAGGCATGTGTTTTGCCACCCCTGAAACGGCCGGCACTGGGCAGGGCAAACACTGGCCGGCGGCGCCCAAGGAATAGCAAAGGCTTCGCCCCCCGACCCGTTCGGGCATATTTTTAGCGCGCAGGCGATACAAACCCTAGCAACGGCGCGCAGTGCTCACGCCGAATTGGCTGGTTCGTGGAGATAGGCGCTGCCGCCGTCAACATAGGCAGCGGATACAATGCGAGTTTCCGAAGAGGTAGCGTAACTTAGTGGTAAGATGTCTACCTCATACGTAGCAGACCCGGGCTCTACTTATGATATGGGCTTACTTCTTTTATTTTTTTTTCCTCGAACATTTTGTTTTTTCGAGGCATTTGGCGATATTTACGACATTTTTTTTTTACGATTAACACAAAAGAAAACGAATGTTGTTGACGAAACATCGCTGAACTATGGGACTCTATTTACGGAAGTGCATGGGGGACAGCGGGGCTTGGGTTGCCGACTGGACGCCGCAAAGCGGCATGTACGGGGGAGGGGGGGGGGGGGGGGGGGGGGCTAAGTGGGTTAATAGATTTGTAATTAGCAGCCGCACACTGTCACCGCGAAGCGGCGTGAACGCAGGCGGGGGGGTGGGTTAACGCGCATCGAGTGTCACACGTACCGTCCGAATCCGAAATTTAAGTTTTCGCGCGTTGCCCAGCAGCCAATCCGGCGTGAGCGTCGTTACTAGGGTGTCTATCGCCTGCGTCGTAAAAGGAGCCAGTGACCAAGGCGCCCGGTGCACATACACAATTGGCCCTCTCCTCCCCTCCCCCCCCCCCCCCCCCCCCACACACACACACTCTTTTACAACGCCTACACACACACACGCCGTAAACGTTAGTGATGAACCGAATCTGCCGAACTTCAGATTCGGCAAAGTTCCGCACATGCCGATATTTTGAAGGAAAGTTCGGCAAAGATTCGGCAAAAATTCGGCAAATGTCTGCGCACGCGCACGGACGCGACGGGGCCATGGATCGCAAACGGACGCCGCGCGGTCGCGCGGTTACCATCGCACAGTTTAGTACAACCAGCGGTTACGGCGAGGTCTGGAGTAGCGCAGACATGTACAAATTACTCAAAAAAGGTAGTTAAGTTAAGTTACTGAGTAGCGACGCCAAAAGTAATTGGAGTAGAGTAGGAATTACGCATTTGTAATAGTAATTGAGTAAACTACTAACTACTGTAATAAAGTAGCGAGTTACTTTGTAGTTACTTTCGAAGTTACTTTTTTCATATTTTTGTGGTAGCAAAATGAACAGCAGTTTTGATCCGTGAAAAACCCTGCGAGCCTAAAATAAATGCATTCATTTTATGGCTTGCGTTTTCACCAAAATAGTTTATTCGCTCGCAGAAGCATTGGACTTTCAAAGTTCTTATCGCAGAATTTTTTGAGATCATGCGGATGACTGCGCGTCTCGTTGCAGTCTAGTGCTACGCTACTGAAAAAAAAAATTGTTTTGGTTTAACAGAAGAGGAAACTAAGTACCTATACTTCGCCGCTGACGCCGGGTCCAACAAACGAATCTCCCAAGGGTGACTCGCAATCCTCGCCGGCGCCTAGAGTATCCTGACGCGCCTGACACGCCCGACAAGTAAATCGTTTTCAACAAAAAGGAGGTCTCCCTGGCGTGGTAGGTCGGAAGGACGCGAAGGATTACGTGAACAAGCATCGTCGCTCGTACAGTTGCAGCTGGAAGCGGGAACGTGCTCCCATGAACGGATTATCCGTGTCTGCGTTTGCGCCCGGGGGAGTCCGCTTTGCAAGGGTGTATGCGTTGACGACGAGGCGAACATGGGAACAGGCGTCCAGCTGCGAGGTCATTCCAGTGGCGCCTACCCAGGAACCCCCAAACCGCTTGAGGCAGAACTCACTAAAGGCAGACAACGTGAAAACAACAACAACCCCCGGAGTGTCCCCGTCTTTCGCGGTTGCAGCTGGAGGCGAGGCGGCTGCGTGCATTACCGGAGGAGGTCAATACCCAAACAAGGCTTGTTAAGCATCTCTTCCTGGGTTTGTGTGCGCCGGTGGTTTGGCTGCTCGTCGCCACCTTGGCCCAAGGACGCCTGTGATGCAGTTCCTACGGCTGCCGAGTATAAGTGCGTGGGAACGGAATGTGAGGGGGACCCTTGTTCGGGAAGACCACTTCATCTGCCGGCTTCTTATTTATTTCAGCACTCAAACTTTTGTGGTGAGCAAAATTAGCACTAGATCTCGAAAGTAGTTAGTAATTTGAGTAGAAGTTACCTGAAAAAAGTAGTTAAGTTAAACTACTAATTACCCAAATAAAGTTGTAATTGAAAGTTACCAAGTTACTCGGAAAAGTAGTTAAACTACAGTAGTTTGAGTAGAGTAGTTGAACTACGTCCAAGTCTGGGAGTAGGCTACACGGTAACTGTGCGTTTGTGAGCTTTTGCGAGTGTGGTTCTCTTCAATATTTTCTGCCTCAAGAACAGAAGATCGACCAGTATTTACGCAGTCCACTGCGCAAGTGACAAATGATGCGGCGGCATTCTGGATAACGTGATTTTCATTTGACCTTTCCATTGATGCAACGATGTAGTTGAAACATTGACTGACGACTGACAACTGACAATTACGCTTAGTGTGCGCAGCCCACTGCCGTCAAACGGGGCCGAGTCTCGAGAGCTTGCCAGAATGTATGGAATGCAGCTGGCATCCTCGTCATAATGTGATACATGTTTTCCCCCTTCTTTTCTTTCCTTTTTACGCACTTTCTGTAGTGTGTATATTCTGTACATTTATTTGTCTGTTTTGTTTTTTCATATGTGGTGGCGGGCTGGGAGCAGACATGTACAAGCTACTCAAAAAAAGTGATTAAGCTAAGTTACTGAGTATTAGCCTCAAAAGTAATTTGAGTAGAGTAGAAATTACTCAAATGGAAAGTAATTCAGTAAATTACTACTTACCGTAAAAAAGTAGCGAATTACTTTTGAAGTTACTTTTATTTTTTTCTATGCTAACAAGGAAGTACTTACATAGGTTTTGATGGGTTAGCCGGGTTCTCAGCCATGGATGTGTCGGGGACCCCTTGCGGACCGCTGGCAGTGATGAGGGACCCCTTCCAGCGGGCAGGGGGTGGGGGGGGGGGGGGGGGGGGGGTACGTAAGTAAGTTAACACGTCTGGAGCATGAAACAGGTGCCTTTTATTGCTGTCGTAGTTCCGGAAGCAGGTTGCAAATTAGTCACGGCCGGACTGAACTGAATGTGATGGGGGACCCCTTCCAGCCGGACTGAATGTGCCAAATAAAAAAAAAATAAAAAATTATTGAGGGTCTCGCGGACCCCAAGTGGCTTCGCGGACCCCCTCGGGTCCGCGGATCCCCATTTGAGAACCATTGGGTTAGCGAAATTCTGCTAGCCGAATATAAAGCGGCTTGTGTTTTCACAGAAATGCCTTAATAGCTGGTTCTGCTTCTGCATGACCAAGTGTTGTGTACTTCTTTTTGGTCAAGGATGTACTGTGAATGTATAATTTCACCTTTGAAGTTTAGCACTTCCTGAGCTTTATTTTGCAGACAGTGTTTGATTGCTTGCAGTGTTGCGTAAAGTACGTCTAAAAACTACTTGGATGTTCAAAGTAAATGAGAGGTTATGTACTTCAAGTAAAGTAGTAAGTACACTGGGTGCAATGTACCTAAAGGAACATACTATAAATACAATGTACTTCCAAAGTAAAGTAGAAGTACTTTTTAACACACTCTTTCAGAATGCCCTTTCAGTCCCCATACAGCGGTTTTTTTGTTTTGTTTTTTCGTGCCGGTATGCATTGCTTTTGGGGAAATCGGTCGTGCATTTTTGGGAAGGGCGGCAAACTCAGAGGTGCATCGGTTTTTCTTTGTTTTGTTTTTTTTTGGAAATGGCGGCAACTAATACGCCATAGAGTAATTGCTTTATTATGGCTAACGAACCATTTAACACAATCAACTTATAAGGCACTTATTTGTGTCGGTCTTATAGCCGCCATTTCTTCACTCAGAGAAATGACCAGATGACGTCTCGAAAGACAGCACAAGCTATACAGGAGCACCGGATTAACTACAGAGCGGGTGCTGCACTTTGTTACCTCCTTTGAGAGAGGATGTAGTGTGTATACCTCCTGTAGTGGGCAAGAATTCCTACATTGGGGAGAAGCGGGGACAAGCCCTTTCTTCAAATGCGTCAAGTCTCCTTGAGCTTCGGGATACAAAGAAACGCCAGTATTCGACGCTAATCCCACAGTTACTCGGCCTCTCTTGCGTCGTGTCTGTTCGCTCCCCGCGCCTCGTAGCAGTGTTGTTGCAGTGGGGGGCTCGTTCAAATTTTGGGGGGTCTTGGACTATTCAAATCACTTTCTTCCTTCCCCCCCCCCTCCTGTTCTACGCCACATGCTTCCCCCTCTGCAAATATTAGCTGATCTTCCAACATCCTATCTCTGTTGATAGGCAAAACAACCACTAAAATTCGAAAGTAAATTGTAATTTGAGTGGAAGTCACTCGGAAAAGTAATTAAAGTAAACTACTAATTACCAAAATAGAAATGTAATTGAAAGTTACTAAACTACCCAGAAAAGTAGTTAAACTACAGTAACTTGAGTAAAGTAGTTGAACTACGTACAAGTCTGGCTGGCAGGCGCTCTGCGTAAGGGTTTTAACCTATCAGCCTAGCCCCGCACACCACCACATGGGCTCCTTTCAGTATGTGTAAATAAAATTATTATTATTATTACTATAACAATCCTGTTTTCGGCTCACAAGTAGTTTGTGCCAAAACAGAATAATACTGCTTTTTAGTTCGCGTTAATTCGCGATTTTCATGTATCTGCATAAAACTAAACACAGAACTATCATGCTCGACGTTGCACATCCGACATTCCTAAATCTTCCCATCTTCCTAAACGTCCGTGTGTGCCCTAACACCAGAAACCGGAATTTTAAAAATTAAAAACGGCACGTTGCGAATATGGAACACGCACTTTCATGCAAAGCTCACGTCAATGGACTCAAATCGAAAAACATGCATATTTACAATAGTGTTATCTCTTTTGGTGAAGGCTCAGCAACCGTTGCGTTCATTTTCACGCACGAAACGGTGACTCCCAGAGAAAGTAAGAACGCAGTGATTGCCTTTATTTTAACTATGTAAACACACTTGCAGCCGTGCGCTGATGAAGCCTCAAAATCAAAACTCTCGTAGCGTGATTCGTGACGGCACCGGCTACTACCCAACC
The DNA here is from genome assembly GCA_013358835.2 of Ixodes persulcatus. Lineage (NCBI taxonomy): Eukaryota > Metazoa > Arthropoda > Arachnida > Ixodida > Ixodidae > Ixodes > Ixodes persulcatus. The sequence goes on from JABSTQ010010475.1 coordinate 212,126, forward strand.
TCGTTGTGACGCCACTTTCTGCAAGCAAACACTAAAATTGCCAGTAAACACACAAAAGTGACATCGATACAATTATCTCGTAGAATATCACCTTATTTAGTCATAACTGTTTCAATAGGCACTACATGTTGTATTTATTTTAAGAAGAAAAAACAATTTTTTTTTCGTCAGAAAAACTAAATATCAATGTTAAGTCTGGTAACATTGTATTTTTGCCAAATCATTTCCAAACCTTTTGAAAGGTTCGGCAAAAGTTGCGCCGAATTTTCGATTCGGCAAAAGTTCGGCCAATCACTAGTCGACCCAGGGAGGGGGGGGGGGGGGGGGGGGGGTCTGGTTTGCCCCCCCACTCAAAAACAAGTTGGTACGCCACTGGTGATACACGACCGCACGCCGGTACGATGCTCATCCAGATCGAAACGGGCGGGGGTGGGGATTGAGCCCGGATGCTGGGCTCTGCAGCGCGAGCTTTCGCTTCACGTGCTCCGAGCTGGTGTGCCCTAGACCACTCGGCCACCGATCCCCCTTTATCAGCCGATCTTCATTTAGTTCTGCAACATTTGGCTGTAACAGCCGGCTATAACGACCGGATGTAACAACTGGCTGTAACGGCCGTTACCGACTGAAAAAAGCGTTACACCAATAAAGAACCCTATATAAAAAAAAAAAAAAGACTCAGTCTTCCTACAGGATTTGAACTCACCCCCTCGAGATTGTCAGCAAAGTGCTTTCAGTGGTCGGTGCACAAAAATCCACCCTTACAGTCTCGCCCTAGCAAGGGTGGCGAAGTATAGACCTTTCCAATGTTTACAAAATCACAGTCCAGCGTGCGATCTTCACAGCCCAGCACGTGCGTGTTCGTCGCTTCGGAAAGCGAGCAAAGCACGCGCCTTACGCACGAACACTAAAAATGGCACCGGCCACACTCTCTTTTTTGGAAAGGTCTATAGTAACCAGCTGGTGATGGCCATTAAACGCAAACGTGTTATTGCCACCGGCAGCTGACTGGTTTTTATGGCTTCGCAATTATGGCTGCTTTTCACCGATTGCGAAATCACTAACGCTGTCAGATCTGACCGCGTATTGTGCTTCTTTACTCGTATGAACCATCATGGTGGAAACGGAACGGTTTTTCTGGCTAAATGGTTTTCTAGAGGACCGTAAAAAAAAAAAAAAAAGCCCTTCGTGTCCATGTAAATCATTGTCACTTTTTTCGGTACTCATATGTAACACAACGAGATGTGGGTTCGCTTGTTGAGTGTTTTAAAGGAACGTAAAACCTAGTTTATTAATAAAACGATGTATTCACTTTTCCTTTTCGAACTTAAATGAACATGTCAAAACCTGTGTCTCCTGTTTTGTCCTTCTGTGAACTCCTTTTATATGACTTGACGACTAACCCATTCGACATTTGAAGCAAAATCGCAGCGCTTTGGTTGATTATTAAAATGTTGTATACGCAAGGAAGTGTATGAGTGAACCCGCAATAAACAATACGGGAGAGGGGGGGGGGGGGGATCAGTCAAAGCGCAGGGAGCTCCAATATTTCGATCAATCTTGTCTTAATTTTTATGTTTTGTTTTCCGGTGCTATGTAGTTGGCATCACACGCAAAAGTCGAAGGAAAGAAGAAATGTGGAGTGTCGATTCTTTGTTATCCTGGCTGCGGCTGTTCTTCGTCATGCGCGTCCGTCGGTGCTCGCGTTTCTGTGACCGCTGTTATGGGCCTTGGGCGTTGTCCATCAGCCGCCAGCGGTGCCGCTGTACACACACTACAATAACCGCCGCCATTCTTCCTTCTTTTTCTATCCTTTGAAATTTGTAACAAAGCCCCCTTGTGCGCGTGGCCCGACGTTCTAGAAAGCGTGCAAAATGCAGTTTGGCTACGGTCGCGTGTCCGTAGCAACGGCTGCCGTAACAGCTTGGCATATACGCTGCCTCTCCCTTTGCTTGCAGCACGCGTGCATGGCGGCATGCGCGGTGCACGTTGACTCACTGACACATTTTTGCTCTTTTTTTTTCGTTTTCAGTAACCAACCCGACCGTCCAGCGCTTTACGTCGCAGTGGGACACCTCGCAACAACAAATGCATCCCAACAAATAAGCAAAACAGATTCGCGGGGTATGTTGAACAACAACTGCGCTGCTTTGGTAGGTGGGCATTGTAAGTGCTTCTTTTGTTTGCTCACGGCGTTTTTCTTGCGTTCAAAATAAGGATGCGACGCGTCTTTTTTTAGGCTTCGCTTACGTCTCTGTGTCGTGCATATGCGTGACGATGAAAGCGGACAAGTTGTAAATCCTGCTTCTCCGTGGAGGTTAGCAAATTGTGACGGCTGGCGGCCGCTACTCGAAAGAGATTGCCTAGACTCAACAGCACTGTTTTTTTTTAATTAGTATTATTATTATTTTATGTATTTACTTGCACAGGTTAGAGCCCCCACCGACTACCAAACTTTGCCGTTCATATTTGTCAACACACATGATCAATCATGTCTCGCCACGTTGGTATTGGGTTTCGGCGGCAGTTTTGGAGGAACGCAAGAAATATCGAGGGTCGTATTTGATGTGGGACATCGCTTCAAGGGAGCTATACTTCGTTTCACCTTATCTGCGAGCGAAGCCAAAGCTAGAAGCGCGAGACCAGCGCTTTTTGCGTTTCTCCCCAGCTCGCGCGCTCGAGCAAAGCCTGAACACACGGAGCTTTCGTGCTCGCGCTTCCAGCTTTGCCTACACTCGCACATAAGGTGAAACGAAGTATAGAAACACGAAACTCTGTTTACCATACATGTCGAGCACTTTAATATACAGGGAGTTTCCACCAGTTCGTTCAAATTGCTAAAACGAAAGAAATAATTTTGCGTTAAGATTGTTTCTTTGTTTTTGTTTCTTTTTAACTCGGGACGAAGTTGGTGGCCAATGCAGTCATTAGAAAAAAAGGAAAATGATATTTAATTAACTAATTAACTAAAATGTAATAAATAGCAGTTTATATATTTATTTGTTTGGAGGGGGCATAATATATTTGAAAAAGTTTGAGCCGTGCCGTGAAATGCATTCAAATTCTCTTCCTTGTACACGGCTGCATAGCGAAGCTACCGGGCAAAGAGCGGCGCTATTGCAGCCGGCTTCGCTTGCGGCCTACGGAGGGTGGAAGGATCGACCAGATGAACATGACGGGCGCTCTTTCCCAAGTTCTTCAGTTGAGACTGCTGCCAACGCCACAAGCACGAGAGCACGAAAACTCTGCTTTGAAACGTCCTTCCGCTGAGAACGAGCGCTAGAAAGGCAGGTCCCAGAACTAGGAGCGCGGACCAGCTTCGCACTCCTCTTTCTCAAATGGAAAGGAGGAATTGAAGGAGAGTTTCTTCTTTTCTGGCTGCTCGTTGGCCTTTAAAACGGCGATGCAACGATCTTTGTACTTTGCGCAAATATCAAACGAATCGCTCACGTTAATGACCTATGAAACGCCCGTTCGTCTTCCACCGCACGCAATAAAAGTCTTAGAAAGAAAAAAAAATTGAAAAAAAACGAGCAGCGTTTTCTCCTTCTACTCGTAGCCAGAAGCATATCCTCCTCTATACTCACAAAGCCTGTCAGTTCGTTGACAGAGCCATAGAGTGCCCGTGGTCGCCAATTTAGAGCGCGAGGATCTGGTAGCACAGCAGGGCATTTTTCGGGGAGTCTGTTATTCGGCGCACAGCTCTTGCAGCGGCGAAAACCCGAAACATGGTTTTCAAACCCGACGAGAAAAGAAACGGTAGCCCGAGGAACGTGAGAAGCACGAGCGGACATTCCATCGCTCGGGACAAGTGTGTTTCGGCGTCTCGCCGCAGCGAGGCGCCCGTTACATGACTCTTGTCTGCCGCTCTACCTTTTCACGTTCGGCGGCCGCGTCACGTGACGATCTGCCAGACCCATAGAGTTATTACAATAAACGCTAGAGGCTCAGCTGGCGCTAGTGTCTACGGGACTTCCGGTTGCAAATTGAAGCAGGCAGCATGCAGTCTACTTTTCTAGCCTTCCTGTGTATTCCTATGGGAAAACGAGCGTGAATTTGGTCTCTTCCCCGGAAAATAACATGAATAACTTTTGTTATTTCGGTTGTACCGGATAGTATGTACCTTTATTAATATGGTGATAGTGTAATTGCTTTAGTTACAGCATTTTTTCTTTACCACTGAACGATGTTAAACTTCGCTATATTTCAGGCCCAAACCTCTGTTCCATGGCAGGTATGTAGAAACGAGCGACGATTCTCAGCAAAATAACGATTGAAAGGAATGTAAAGTGTGTTCAAAGTTCGCCAGCATTCCGTTGGTGCTTATATATTTTTAATATGCCCGTCCTGTCACTATATGAAAATGACCCCGTCATACATCTTTACGGGTGGTTAAAAAAACGTTCGAAACGTAAAGAATAAAGTACGTGTTTTCTTATTATTTCCTATGTCGGGCAGTTTTTATCAGGCACCTGTTCTCTGGCTTCTCACTATTTGCAAAACTTTGGAGCGTGCGGGTGGTGATTTGAACCCAGAACAAGCATCTTCGCACATATTCACGAGCAGAAAGAATAAAGCAGTACTTATTTATTGCAAATCGGACTGTATTACGTGACTTTCAATTTATTTTGATCGTCTGCAAGCACAAGGAGTTACTTATCCAGTGTTACTGCGTAGTTCTTGCCGTCTCTCTCGGTTTTCCACATGTCCTTCGTTCGTTTGGCACGTATATCCCCCATGCTGGAAAGCGTCGACGCCGTGTTCGCGCTAACAGTGTCCGACAGTGCACATAAATACACGTACGAAGTGGTTTTAACACCGTTTTTCATGCCACGAATTTCAAATAAAAATGCTGTAACTGACCAATTATTTCGTCTGCGTGCCTTGAGAAATGTTCCAATGTGCCTAGTACGTGCAAATTATGCGTGATATTTGCTCTTATAATCGAGCGCAGAGAGAAAATGCACTCGCTTTTTCCCATAGGAATGCATTACCGGAAGTCAATTTCTGACTGCTTGCTGTCTGCTTCAAAATGCAACAGCACACTAGCGCCAGCTGAGCCTCTAGCGTTTATTGTAATAACTCTATGGCCAGACCTTGTCGGTATTAGCGGCGAGATGTTTCGGTAGCGCCCTCGTTCGGTTACCATTCGTGACGTCATTGCCTTTTGAACAACAAGTTCGATGGTGTTTGTAATGGGCATGGTGGAAGCCTGAAATCTTAGCGCTCTCAAAGCAACACTGCCAACACCGTAAAAATTGAAGTTCTTACATTCCTCTTATTTCCGTCGATGAGAAATCCTTTGCTGACGTCATAGTCAGCATTCGGCCAATTGTGGTGGGCCGACCACAGCGACGCTTTCGTTCGCTCACGTCGCCAATCAAGGAGGTTATAATGGGCAGGAGGTGGCGTCCCTATCCCCAATGCATGGAGCGAAGTGTAACGGAAGTAGGCGTGACCACGAGCCGCGACGAGCATTTCTTGACCAATGGGAAGCCTAGTGAGTGGGCGCCGCCATTAATTTCGGTGCAAACAACCGCGTTGCGATGACATTTCCGTGGCAACGCGATTGTGTGCACCGAAAGTAATGGCGGCACCCACTGTTATTTGAAACAGCGCTTAACGGGAGACTTTTAAACCGGTATGGTCGGAATTGGATGAGATTATTATAAACGAACGCCTGGTTGCCCAGCAGAAAGTAAGTGACTAGAGTTGAGACTCTCTAGACGACGCACCGACTGAATCGGTGTCGAACAGGCGAGATTTCGAGCCCAACACTTGCCTGACCAGTAGGACTAGGAAGTCGGCGTGTAGCGGACGCTCTCGACACCGCGCGACCGCGCCTGGAGCGTCGTCTCGAACGAGTCGTCGTAGCGCGGCTTTGGAAAGCGATCGCGAGTCACTCATCGTAGGCACGAACGCTGAGAAGGGCATCGCGGGTTGAGAAAGCCGTACAAATTCTGCTTCGAGAAGATGTTGGTTTCACTCCGCCGTGATGAGTATTCGGGTTCGCATCAAAACATCTTTTGGTGCGCCGATCGAATCGAAAGCCAGCCGCGACAGCGAGCAGACGAAGCAGACCGCAGGCACGGAGCAGACGTAGCCTAAGCCTAACGACCGAGCGGAGAGCAGACGATGGGAGCATGGTTGAATTTAGTTTGGATGAGAGAGCGTCGGTGCGCGGGGCAGTCTGGGATTGGGTTGTTCTTCCGGCGTCGCTGGGTATGACGTCATGCCGGGTCCTGCCCTATTTAAACGTCCTTGTCGCCAATAGAGAAGGCTATGCCCGAGCAAGCGGTCACGTGATCTGGAGCCAATTATCTGCCGCCAATGTTGATCATAGCCACGCGCCGGAGTAGGCAAACCACAGGATACACGCTGAGTTTCAGGCATATAGGGGGTATTCACTGGACGCCATATTTAAGGGCGATGTTAAGAGCGCATGCTCAAAACGAGCTCACATTAATAGCTTGCTGAGACCGGCGATCTTGATGGTGTGGAATGCACGTGGCAAAATAACTGTGGAAGCTCGCCGTCAGCACGTGCTCAGCAGTCGTGCACACAGATATGGCCGCCAGTGAATACTTCGTTCGGCTACTGTCGTCATTGCAGCGATTGGACACGGGCTGCTACCCGAATGCTTGTCGAGCTATAGATTATCACGAGCCTAAATCGAGTGTTCACGGAATGCTCGGGTTCAATCTATGAGCCGCATTCAAATATTGTCACTGGGGGATACTCCGATCCCCACTACGCCACCAAGTTTTGCGCAGGACAGTTTCAAAGAAAACGCTCGCTTTTTTTCTTGAAATAACTCCGCAACAAAGGAGTTTCTTGATTATTGGCGTTGCGTGCAAGTAAACTTGGGTCCCACTATAGTGCAGTAAGCTCGTGTGAAGTGAAAAATATTTCAAGCGAATGTTGTTGAACGGCCCCTCCATAAAAGCTGGGGTCACTCATACATCATACAAAAGACAGTCTGCAAACACGAGTCGCCGAATATTCGTGGTTCGAATGCCGCGTACTAAGTTTTCTCCTCGAACTCGTTGCCATGCGGCATTCCAATCGCGGAGTTCGCGGTGACTCGCGTTCGAATCTGTATGCAGACTGTCTTTTGTATGATGTATAATCAGTGTGAACCCGGCTTAAGGCAGTTTTAGAGCGCAGCTCTTAGGCGCCCGTTTCCGGCTTAAGCGGAGTCGCCGTCGGCGTAATTGAACGGTGCATCATGGGAAACGTCCTATAATGACGTCACAAGAGTCACAAGTGACGTCACGAGGATCCCGCGCGTTGCATTATGGGAAACGTCCCATGATGCAACGCGCGGGTCTCATTCGTGACCCGCACGTTGCATTATGGGACGTTTCCCGTAATGACGTCACACGTGACGTCACCAATGACGTCGCGAGGGCTACAAGTGACGCCACGAGGGTACCGCGCGTTGCATTATGGGAAACGTCTCATGATGCAACGCGCGGGTCTCACTCGTGTCCCGCGCGTTGCATTAGGGGACGTTTCCCATAATGACGTCACACGTGACGTCACAAGGGTGCCGCGCGTTGCATTCTGGGACGTTCCCATAATGACGTCACGAGAGTCCCGCGCGTTGCATCATGGGACGTTTCTCATAATGACGTCACACGTGACGTCACGGTCAATCCCGAAGGTCACGACGAAGGTATGCCTCCTCCTCCGTACCCTCCCCTCCTCAAGAGCTGCGGTCTAATTTGGCATTGCAAGCAATTGTAAACGTCGTTAATTTTTTTTTTTTACAACTTTGATTTTAGATTTTTTAGAAAAAAAAACAATAGTACCTGACAGCTTAAGAAACGCACGGTGTGGCGAGTCTCGAGCGTCTTCTTATCGCTCCGCAACCAATGAGATTGCTCCATTAGGCGATAAAGACGCCGAAGGACCAATAGCGAAGCAAGAACATAGTAGGCCACGCCCTATATTTCTTGATGTAATCGCATAGCCGCAATTTTGTTCCCGCACTCGAGCGTCAGAAACTGGCCATAAAAACGAACGTGGGTTCTTTTTTTATATTTTAGTTGGATCGAGGGAGAATTTTAACGCAATAATTTGACGCTATAATTAGGACCACACAGCAATTAGACCCTCTACTTATACTTTTCTTGTAAACTTTTATATTTCTTCCATCCCACTTTTTTTTTCTTTTTTGGTTTGGACAGTGGTACGAGCCTGCGCCCTCTCGCCGAAAATGGTGGGAAAGCACAGATTGCGTGGGATACTTTTTGTAGGGTAAGGAAAAACAGCACCGAGCCCTTTCTTCTTATATATATATATATATATATATATATATATATATATATATATATATATATATATATTGTTTTAATAACGTGGCCACTACGCGAACTACAGCTATAATAAGAAGAAAGACAATCAGGAACTGCTTAATGACGACAATACTCGGAGAGAGCTCAAAGAGTCCTCGCGTGGTTTTTATAGTTTGCATCGGGTTCACACGTGAGCGTGCCCGCTATGCGTAGTGCAAGTCGTCTGCTTCTTGCACAGGAGTTGCGGTGACGTCATAAAAACACCGAGCTTTGATTGGCTCTGATTGACGGATAGTAGGGTAGACATCAAAGCAAGCTGCCTTGAGGCCTACCCACTATCCTCCAATCAGGGCCAATCAGAGCTCGGCGTTCTGACGTCACCATAACCCCTGCAAAAGAAGCAGACGAACTTGCGCTCCGCATTGTCTCTGAGTCGGTGTGGTGGCGTTCACTGGCGTAAGCAATATTATACGAGTGTGTCTGAACTTTTTGCGCGTCATCAAATTCGCTCGTTGTTATTCGTTTAGTTTTATAAACCAACACCCTCTTTACAAACGAGTTGGCGCTTGAACGTGGGCACTGCGCGTGCGCCGTGACGTGACGGCATGACGTGACGTCGGTGCCGCGCGTAGGTGTACACGCACCGAGCATTAAAGGGGATCGGCACGCGCCCTGCGGCCAAGACTGCTAAAAACGCAGTGGAAAGACGTGCCATAAAAAAAATGCCAGTTTAGTGACGTCATGGCCCAGTGTTGCTTCACCTAGAAGCCAGCCCGTTGAAAGCCCACTAAGGAGTGGAGGGTAGCATTTTAATATCTTTCTTAGGACCAAACCCGCCTCCCCCTTTGCGTCATATTTTGGCGGCGAGCGTTATTTTGTCCCCCTGGTGCGATCCATATATATTTTGGTTCGACATTGTAGCGGAGCTACCTTTTAAGCCGTCAGCTACTAAGACAAATAACCAAAAAAGAGCAAAAAAAAAAAGAAAACTTTTAGTGGCTGAATTTTGAAAATTGGCAAAGAGATAAAATATAAGGAAAAACTAAAGAAGAAACTGCTTAATTTTATTTCCAATTGAAAAATTAATGTGTAAGTATTTCTTTTTACAGTTTCACAAGGTGTATTGACTTAACACATTTTTATTTTGATATGTTATATTCAAGCACCTCAATTTCCGAATTACATAGACACGCGACACAACTCTCAAACGCTAAAAAAAAAGAGGCAACTAGCATATGTTCTTACCACACGGAAACGTATTCATCAAGGACACGTTTGAATACACGTCGCTCAACGGAGGCTGATTAATAATGATAGCGTTGCCGCCGGTCCCTATTCAAAAAGATGGCCGACGGCGCAACGCTTGCCCGACTCTTGTCCGAAAGAACTCGCGCGTGTGCACGCAAGCGCGATGCACCTAACCTCGTCAAAGAAAATCACCGGCATTTGTGAATTCCCCCAATCAAGCCATCTCCTTCCATCCCCGCAAAATAAGCAGACTGCTTACAAGGAACCCCATGTTCATGCAGATCTCACCCAGCCCTACATACACCTACACGCGCGTCTACGATGAAAATGCGCGCGTACACGCACGCACGCGGAAGATAAAAGGGCACAGGTAGCCGTCGCTTGACCATAGTATGCAGTAGCCGGCAATCTTGTCTCTTTCATCGCGTGAAGCCGACTGGCGCAGGCTATCGTTAAGCTCAGACTGCGATGACAACTGATGTAAACATATACCCCCGTTAAAACCTCGTCAAGCAACACTGGCGGTCGCCATTTCTCGGGTACGGAGCGTTTGATTGGTTCCGAGACCTGGCCGAAGACTGACGGAGCCCTCGTGTCCAATGGTGCTCAGGGTGCGTGTCCAAACATGCATGGCGAACTCAGATCGTTAGCGCAGCAGCCACTAGACGGCGGGCGCTTTTAGGAAAGGGTCTGTTGGTTAAAAAAGAAACACGATTTTCATTTGTTTCAATGTGTCGAAATTCCAAGTGCAAGAACTATATTGTCTCGAATGAGGGCTGCAGATTGGAGAGGTATACGCACGCTGTGCGAACAGCCTTGCAGCTTTATGATAGGCAGGTGTCGTGAGACAATGGGGAGAACCGGGGATGGTGGTTTGTTTCACGTAGCCATATCGTTTTTCTTTTTTTCTTTTGTGGCTTTTTTATATATTTATTTGGGTGCAACTTTCAGGGGTACCTATATAGTCTGATGGCAATGGGGAAAAAAATAAAAAAAAAAAAGGTGTCAACGAGAGCCGCGAATTTTAATGTGTCTGCGTCGACAGGGCCGCTGGGTTCATGACCGCATTTTTTTTGTTCCCGAAACACAGATTGAATTTTGAATGACACCGAAGGTTGCGTTTGCAAAAACCACCGTAAGAGAATTGCGCTCCGCTAACGTATCGGCATGCTTTTTTTCTTCTCTTTCTTGCTCCGACTTAAAAAGCGACACACACATGCTAGTGTATAAGAAACCAACCTTAACACAATACAGCATTTTCGTTTCACCGCTGTACCGTCGTACGCTTCGAATATTTTGCTTTTTTCTGAACGAAGAAAACGACAACTTAACTGGATCCTGAAAATGATCAAAACAGATATATGTTTCTGTATGCTCAAACCACATTTCCGTCGCTTCAACTACATTGCTCCGATAAGTTCGCCGATTGATGGCTCGGGGGCAATAGACTGTGCGCTTCGTAATGCTTTCACACACTAGCTATGCGGACAGCATGTCGTCTGCTTCTTGTCCAAGAGGTGCGCTGACGTCAGAAAGACGCCGAGTTCTGATTGGCTCTGATTGAAGGAAAGTGGGTAGACCTCAAAGCAAGCTATAGCAAGCTGCCTTGAGGTCTACCCGCTATCTTTCATTCAGAACCAATCAGAGCTCGGAGTTCTGACGTCACCACAACCCCTGCAAAAGAAGCAGACGAACTTGCGATCCGCATAGTAAAATTATGCGGGTATAAATTAAATATAAAGTTAAAGAAAACACGAATGAAAACTTGATGCCTTGTTTCCAGTGTTGTGCCCGCTACCAAGAAAAAGTAGCGTTACTCGTTAGCTTGGGAAAAAAGCTAACGCGTCACAGAGCTTTGTTACCATTTTGCAAATGTAACGAAATACCGGTGTCGTTACTCGCCATGACTAACGGACGTTACTTTTACGTTAGTTTGTCGTTTCTTTGCGTTTCACTGTTAGTATATGACGGCTGTTTGCTATAAAGCGCCTCTATAAACTCCTGCGACCATACATTTGCTCAAAGTGATTATTTATTCATTTATTTATTTACTCTGCAGCTCCGAAGCATTACAGCAGAGGAGTGGGATAGATACCGCATCTATACGTTGGAGCTACCAACAATACCGCTTCCGGACTCGGCCGGCGGACCGCTGGTTGCCGATAACTGTACTAAACCAACCACGCACTGTGCCCTATGATTCTACACTTTGTCTATGTGCGATTAGATTAACCAATAGTACCAATCCCATAAAAAAAAACTTAAAAAAAAAAAAGAAACGAGCGTCGTCATTATGGAGTTAGGGCGCCGCTTGATGGGGTCTACCGGGTCGTATAGCGTCGGCTGCGCCGGACTCAAAGTGAAACGGAGTATGGCAAAATAAAAACGATATAATAAGTGTCGGCATTAAACGTGAGTATGATTGAACTGGGAGGTTTTTGATTAAGGAAGGCGATAGATAAAGTGTGCTGCTATAGGAAGTCGATTTCCCGGCAGGGCCTTATCGGGTGCCCGAGTTAGACGGACGGCCAGGAAGAAGATGCTACCTCGACACGTGCGTTCTCTTCGCAAGCAGTTTGGGCCAGCTACGTTGCCGTCCAGCCCAGTTTCTTTTATATATATATATATATATCTTTATTTGTTTTTTCTGAGTCGGCGGTATCATAGCGAGTCATCTGTTCTCCCTGGCCACAACTTCCTGGTTGCACGTTCGGAATGACTCCCGCCCGTCAGCGGGGTCTGCCGTTCTTTGTTGCTCTAACTGGAACAGTGCTCGAGAACCTACAACGAGCTACACATATAACAGCAACGCCGGAAACATTTACTCAGGTTAACGTCTTTCGGTTTATACGACTTTTTTCACCTTGACGCATCGGTAGCAACCTAGGTATACAGTGTGTACCAAAAAAAAAAAAAAAAAAAAAAGCTTTACAGTGTTGTTGTTGTTTTGTTTTGTTTTGTTTTCTCGTGCAAAAATAAACTACGGATAACCGAATGCTTATTTACCCCCCAAATGTAGCGCTAGCGGTTCGAAGCAGATGCCAAAGTTAAAACAATTAACCGTTATATCATTCAAAAAAGTATAGGTGGCTATCTTAAATTTTTAACGGGAAAATGGGGCTCGTTTTCGGTGATTTTCGGTAACTGGCGCCATTCGTCTCCATGTATTACGGAGCTCCGACAGCCGCCGCCCCTTTCCTATTGCAAATTTTAGAAAATCACTTTTAGACTTTAAGATAACAGTTAGTTCCGAAACTATGGCATTTGGTGCGGACCGCTGACGCTACATATGGGCTTAGAATGAGCGTTCGACAGTGCGTAGTTTATCTTTCCGGTAAAAAAAAAAACACAACTGTTTTTTTTTTTCTTGTTTTTTTTTTTTTTTTTTTGGGGGGGGGGGGGGGGGGGGGACATCTTGCGCTAAATGCTAAAGGATTGTTATCTCTAATTCGCTGTATGTTTTTTTTTTTTTGTGTGTATTGTAATTACCTGCAGCGTGTATTGTTGGCTGGTCAATTAGGTAGAAACAATTTTTTTTTATCTGATTTTAATGAATTGACCGAGCTCATTTTGAGTGAAACGAGTAGATGAGTGTCCGCGAAAAATGTACAAACTCAGAAGATAAGTGGGGAAAAAAATGTTAAACGTTTTGTCATGTTAATTTGCTTCGAAGATCTGTCTAACTGTGCATGCATTTTAATGATTGAAAACCGAATTCGTTTTCTGCGGTTTGAAGTTGTAAAGTCCCAATTTAGTCTACCCTCCCCCCCCCCCCCAACCCTCTTATATATCTTTCTCCTGTCTCCTCTCTCTTTGTCATATGTGAATCTAGTTTCATTGTTGTACGCTGAACATTGCGTTACACGTCCACAGGTGATGGTAATTAAAATCCTACAGTAAGACAACCGTTTTTTTTTTAGTTTATTTACTTACTTGGAGTCATCCATAAACAATTTGACGCCTCCTTAGTGGTGCATTTATCGATGTCAGATAAAAGTATAATTGTTCGGACACGACAAAATAAAAAGAGAAAGTTAGGACAAAACAGTGGTAGCAACACACTTTCGAAATTTACGCTCTTCATCAAAAATATCTAGGCTAACGTTCCCGCAAATCTGTTCTAAATGATTATACGTCAATTGATGGCGTGTCGTGGGCGCTGCGTGAGATAAATCAGAAGGATAAAGCAAAGAATAAAGTCTACTAGGCTTACGAGGAACTCGCAAGTAGACGTGACTTATAGAAGCGCTGGTGAATCTAATATACCATTTACGATCCTATCCAGAAGCATCAATCCACGGATCGTTATCCTGTTGCGCAACGTGTCCGAAGGGTCTGTTCCGAGTAAATATTTCACGCAGAAAATGCGGCTCGACGACGCTTTTTTCCGAATGTGTAAATTCCTCGGTTAAAACGTTGCCTCTTTTCGTCCCTCGCCGAGATCCTGAGAACCCCGACCGTTGGGCGGAGAACACGCAAGTGCACTTAAGTGAGGTGTCGGGCTAGACGGACCACTTAACCAATTAGGGAACCCCGCGAGGCCACGCTCATTGTTCGCTCCGTGAAACCCAGTGCCAGGCGCAGCGAACCAGGAGGCAGTGAACTTTTCCGGCGAAGATGGACTATTCGGCTGCACGAGACGGAATATGAAGAGGAAACTGCAAAGCACGCCCGTTTCTTTCGTTATTTCATCTCTTCGCCCCTTTCCCTCTCTCTCTCTCTTTCTCTTCTTTGTCTCTTCTTTTTAATTAATTCTTATAAATAAAGTTTGCTTCTGCCCTTTTTTCTTTTTTTTTTTTTATTCAGTGAATCCTTGTGTTACGTGTAGAGAGGCCTAAAATCACTAGTGTCTTGATTAAAATATATATTGGAGAAAAAAGCTATACATTTATAGCCCTGGACAAGTTTGCGTCAGGTGCATGTGTAGGTGTGGCGAGCCTCCAGCTTCTTAGATAACGAAAAACGCTTAAATCGGTTCTCCAGGAAGTAATATACCAGGCTTAGGCGAAAAGCTGTGGTTATTCACCTAAAAGATGTGCAGACGTCAGGAAGCATACTCTGCATTCGCTGTTTTCTGGTGTCGTGTATAAGCAAAAACAACAAATGGAACCGATATCGAGCAACTCTGCGTCTTGCTGCTTCTGGTACACTAGAATGCTTGATCATCCGCACGGATTTTCCTCGTCGATGAGCCCCAGCTCGCACAAAGAGAATATACGTGACCAAAACCCGTTCGCTTTTTTACCGTGTTTACCGCGAAAACAATTGTTCACCTCGAACGTGCACTGCGAAATGTGCACTGAACATGTCGACTGCGAAAATGTCGACCGCTAAAAACGTCAGTAGGAAACTTGACACGGTCACCGATAGAGCTAAATTTGAGAAACGTGTGCTCGGGCTCGGACGCACGGCGATCGTTTCAGTGTGCGTGTGCTCGCTCGCCTGGAACGGAAGCACGGTTCGCTCACGCCCACGCGCATAAAAAAACAAAAACGGTTGCGACGGGCGCTAGGAGCAGGACAGTTGACCGACATCTGTCGAAGCGCTTCCTTTTTCAAATAAAGGATGAGAAAAGAAATAATAAACGGTGGGGCAGCACTCGACATATGGCGTGGACGGGAACGTTAACGTCCTATGACTCTAGCGGATGCGTTATAGCGTGCACTGCTCGACGTAGGGGTAGAGGGCCCTGCCGGCACCCGCCTATATACGACCCGGTCTTCCTGTATTGCCGGTTAATGATAGGGAGCTTCTTCGCTCTAACGGCAGCCGTGGACAAATCGAAGGATGAATCACCGCCGTCCGAAGGGATGTCAAGATCAACACCCGCTGGTCAGGTGGGCAGATCGAGCCAAGACAGAAGGTACATGGCCACCTGAATTGAGGATCCACCCCACATCCTAAAATGCTCGATAAAAATGTTTTGTCCTCCTCCATAAACCGACACGCGCACCGCCTGATATGGTGGAGGGCGATGCACGGGGTTTGGCTTTGATGACTTTGTCTAAATGCGTAAACGCTCGTGCCACTTTTTTTTTTTTTTTTTTTTTTGCGCGTGTTTGTTTGTTTGCTCGAGGTCCGAGTACACAACCGTGCCCCAACAAAATCGTCACAGTCCCTGTCCCGAAAAGCAGGGATTTTCTTGCGATGTTCGATATATTTTACTTCGTGATCGTTCTTTGGAGTTCTTATCGGTTCATGGCACAAATTTATTGGCTGATGAGCGATAAGACTCTCGACGTTGTCAGTGATTAGAGATGCATTGGGCATGGCTTCTTCTTATACGTGTTATGAAACGCACATAAAATACATACGCAACACCAATGACCCGGAAATTTATGTTAATTGCAGACTCCTAGCAAACACCCAGATCGCAAAAAACATTAAAAAAAACAACTACGCCGCAGAATGCACTGCGAAAGGACAATGTTCTCCGCTTCACAATGCATCCCCCCCCCCCCCCCCCCCCCCCCCCGGGGGCCCGCTTTTATCCAACCAAGAAATAAAAAAAAAAAAAAATAAAAAAAGCTTCTCCTTAAACTTACGCTCGAAAGCGCTCATCTCCTAAAAAGTGCAACTTCGTTTCGGTAATGCCGTTCAAAGGAAGGCTTTGCGGGGCCGCCGCTACACTGCGGACAGCGCTCGCTCGCGTCCGCCGTGAAAAAAAAAAAAAAAAAAGAGTAAAGCCGCGCACTTTTGAACTTGAGAAACGTTCTCCCTTCCCCCGCGCCCCTTCCACGAAACCCACAACAACCTCCACCACGAAAGTTATTTATTTCCACAACATACGCGCACTTTTACCGCAAAAAATACCGCGCCGTATTTATTTTTATTCTGATTTTCTACCATCTCTCTCGGGTCGCGTTCGTGAGAGAAGCGTCTGCGATTGCGGAAGCTTCGCACCTCCGCAGGCGTCATCAGTACACTCCAAGTTTCCGGAAAAAGCAATGCACTCGGAGCGCCGTCGCGGAGAGGGTAAAAGAAACAAAACAAAAAACACGAAAACACGGGCTCTTGTTGCTGAAGCCACACTTGTTCCGCTACGGCGGAACCGCTATTCCAAGGCATGCCCTTGCGCTGACTGCAGCCGACGTGGGGTGGACCTTGAATGCCAGCAGAGCTGACCTACCTCAACCGGCGTTGCGACTTTACTCGCGTTCCATTGTACGCGGCGGCGCTCTTGAATTCTTTTTTTTTTTTTACTCCCTTTTTTTTAGTCTCCCCGCTTGGATGGCGAGAGACGCTGACCGTGGCCATCATGAGAGGTCATCTCGAAAAAGGAAGGTATTCGACGTTCGTTGAAGGGGTATGTACGAAGAAGTTCATCAACAGGCTCCCGCGTACATACGCCAGGCCAACCTTCTCCGGATGTCTCGTAGACATTGAAGGTGCTCTAAGACGTCTCCTGTTGTTGCTATGGCGTATGACCATTGTTATCGTTTTCGCTTTGGTGCGCAATACGTGCCAGTCCCATTACGATGATTCATATATGTGGTTTCGTTTGGAAAACTCCAAGCGAGAAGACAAGACTAATAAAGAACAGAATGATCACGTAGAAGAAAAAAAACAAAAAAAAAACGCAAATACGCAAAAAACCTTAAGCAAAGATTCAATTTTTTTTTTTTTTTTTTGGAAAGTGAGAAAGCTGGATTTCAGCCCTTCGTTATATGACTAGAAAGCACTATGGACACTGGCAGCAATGACTATGACCATGAAACTGAACGACGGTGGTCAAGATTCTATTCATGTCAGTTTTAGAAAGACTGCGGCGAAGCAGACGTGCCAAGTCGGTGTACACGTTTGCCTCTGTCTATGTTGTCTGCTTAGTCCGTTGTTCTTTTGTACCGCTCGAGAAAGTCGAACCAACACGCGATTTTCAAGTTTCCTTTTGACATCTACGGAACGCGGTTCATTATATGTAGTTTCTGGCGAATAGAAGAGTGTAGTTGTATCGATGTGACGACTCTTCTCTATTTGATTTCAGGGAAAGGCCCAACGAATATGTAAGGTTACAGGAGACAGTTCCCGGACATTTCATCGAACGCCGTTTCGTCGAACGCCGTTTCATCGAAAAAATGGACGTTTCATCGAACGCCGTTTCATCGAATGCCGTTTCATCGAACGCCGTTTCATCGAATGTCTTCTATATAAAAAGTGTGAAAGATGCTCTTTTATGCACGGATCGAGTGCATTTTCGTGTCATTCACCCATTTCATCGTGAGGTTTTTTAATGTCCGAACTTGTAGCTGTTACAATTTATTTTGATGCAAGTAACCCATGAGGATATTTGTACCGATTTTTATGTTTGTTTCGCATATTGTGCTTATCTGTTCACCCCCTTTGTATTACCCGATGGGCCTTGATGGTATTGTAACAAAAAAATAAAAAGTCGCACTCCCGATAAGAGCGCACTCCAACTCATGGAGGCCAGAAGGCGACTTAGGTTTTGCGCAGACGCAACAACTTTAGCCATGTGAGCCTCCTAGCCTCTCATGTCTTTCTATTGATACCTTTTTACTGCCCGAGGCTTGCAGTAGCTAAAGCTGAGATGCTATTTATGAAACTACAAGGAAACATTTTTTTTTTTTTTTTTTAGTTCTAGGATTTAATGAAGTCAAAAGTAAGTACGTCACTTCAAATTTTATTTGAAAACTTTCGGGGGTTCATGTGTTCGTGCGACAGCCATTCACCGTTTAAAATGATGAGCAATTGCTCTCAAAAAGTGCCCCACAGCCATGCTCCGTCGGTTCTCATAAAAAAGGCGGACCTTCTCACTTCTTGCCGCTATGGCCTTCTGGCGAGGAGGCTCTTGGGAACTCAGCATCGCCTCCAGCTTGTCTTCTGTCAGTTGATGTTCTGCGGCGATACAAGTCAAAAACTTCCAGAACCCGGGATGGGCACCTCCGACCAGCTTCAGGAAGCGGGAATGCCATCCTGGCGTTCGATAAGACGGCGTTCGATAAAACGGCGTTCGATGAAACGGCTTCGATGAAACGGTGTTCGATGAAACGGCGTTCGATGAAACGGCATTCGATGAAACGGCCTCGATGAAACGGCGTTCGACGAAACGGCGTTCGATGAAATGTCCGGTCCCAACAGGAGACTACCAACAGACAATTGGGGCACATAGGCAAACGAAATCAATCGGCGATGATGAAACGATCCGTAACGCTTGTCGCCATCAAGTGAGGCGACGAGTCCGCACACGGTCGTGTCACGGTGGGGTTGCATAATGAGATGGCTGCGTCACGCGCGCCGCACGCACAAAACAAAGAAGTCTTCGTTTTGTTATGTACGACAAATTGCACCTGGACGTGTCCGTTTCTTTCTCGTCACCGTGTGCCCGCGTCTCCCCCGCCCGGGTTCTTGCACGGGGGCGAGCATATGCGCGTGACCAATTTGCAAGTTGACGAGGTTTTAGCGTCGTGTGTATACATTTGACGCGCTCACAAGAACCCAATTCTCATGAAGATATTAGTTTCAAGCGTCTCTTATATATTATGTTCGGTTTTCGATAGGAAAAACTGTCCCAGACATCACGCATAAAAAACAATATCAGAATTCTCAAGAGGTTTCGACGAGAATTCCAATCGTATAGTTGGAATTTACATTTGAGTCGTCGCATCGTAACCCAGTTCGACACTCACACAGCAACCGCCCGTCACTCCAAAGGAGAAGCATTTGAATAGAGACCATACGAGAACGTGCGGCACATATTTCAGCACGAGCACTCGATGCGTATGTAAATAGACGTTTCCCAGATACACAAACCCTCGCGTGCAAACCATATGCGCTCTGGTCCTGCCTCAAGCTCGGCAGAAACACTTTTTGGTATTCACCCCTACGGCCGCGCGACGCACACAACACTCACACACACACAGAAACAGACACAGCAGATAACACACTCTCTGTACTCCGTACCGAATCGACAGACCCGGTCAGCGAACCAGCGAACTGATACAAGAACAAAGACAACAAAGTAAAACGAAAGTAAGAAGAAGCCCCCGTTTTTAAAAAAACGGAATCTTTTGTCTCATTTCCGCCTCGGCACTCCACCCGCTCCCTCCGCGTTCCAGTGGGGCAGGAAGTGGCATATTATTCCCAGCGCGTCCGGTCCAGAGAAGCAAACCGAAACTTTGTGGGCCAGCGAGCGACCTCCCTTTCGCTTGTCGGCGGAGGCCGCTTTCACGATAACAATGTAAATCCTTTGTCAGTTACCTGGACTCCTTGTCATCCCCTTAGAAGGGATCGTCGTTAGACTCGCAAGTGAAACCGACAGAAGTGATGGAGACGCCGTTGCTTTCGTTGGTCGCTTGCGCGTTTGTCTTCCGCTATCTGTTGTTGTTGTTGTAGTTGTTGCTTCGCATTGTTTGTTCGTTGTGTACTATCATGTTGCCTGCGATATCGTGTCCGCAGTTCAGCTTTTGCCGTTGATTTCATGTATATTATTCAATGTTTGCCGCTAGCAATCTGCGAAAAAAACTGGGCTGGTCTGATTTCGAGATTGGATTGTGTGCTAATCAATGTCATAGAGTCTTTCCGTGTGTTTTTGTTTCATTGTTTGATGATTATGTTGTAGCTAATGTCCAAAATGTTTCTGCTTGCCTTCATCAAATTTGACGACGTGCCGGCGTGCGCCGAGGATTGATAATTGCGCCTAGATTTTCTTATTCACGTTTTGAGAGCGACTTCAAGGCCAGCTGTCCGTCGGCACGTCGGTGCAGCTCGCTAAGTTTTGTGTGTGGAGGGATTATAATTATTTATTTTTATTCTGCGTGAGATCAAGTGCATCAATACTACACACGCTGCTCAGAACGCGTGATGTTCATTCGTTTTCAATTGGTCTCCAAATTTGCATTCAGCGTTGCCGCCCTTATGTGCTTTCTTACATGTACAGGATTCCGTAATGGAGCTATGGATCAAAAATCCCCTGCAAATGTTGGCTTAAAAACAGAAGGAACGGATTCAAAACTATGCATATGTAAGTGCTATTTAATAATCATAATTGTTTTTTGCTATTTGCTTGTTATGTTAAAAAAATCCTTTGTGAGTTTACTTTTCTGCAAACCACGGAGAAAACTAATCGCGGCGAACAACAAAGGAATCTCAGCGAAAGATAAATAAAATTTAAGAAAATCTGACGTGCATATCGGTAATGACAATGAGCAAGTGAAAGTTCCTGTTCATCGTTTCACACTCGCTTTTTTATGTCTAATTCTCTTCGGTGTTTTTCTAATTCGCTGGAATCCTTCTACTGTTCGCCATAATCGGCTGTCCTCTGTGTTCTGCAGAAAAGCCAACTCACAGACTTTTTTTAGGGTCATTAAAGAGGGAAGGGAAGTTAAAGGGAGGGGTGGTTTGTGAGGATACTTTTACCAAGGTTGTAACTCAGGTAAATGTTTTTTTTTTTTTTTTTACTGATTAGCTCCAATGATGTTGCGGAAGGATAAGCTCCGTAAGGTCACCTTGAATAGAAGATTTGGAAGTGCACTTTATACGAGCGGCGATATTAAGTTTTGCCTCCTAGGCTGTGACTTTTTTATTCAGTGATGGAATGGAAATACGTTACATTCAGAATAAATTTCGGAATCTCCCTTTTCCCAGTAGCACACAACATTTCAATATAGTTCCCACCAACGGTGATGCACTCCGCAACCGGGGTTCACTCTGCTCTCCGCATGCCATTGTGGATCATAGAGGGCGACTGTTGATGAAACCAACGCCTCGCTGGAGGAGCTGCAGTTCCCAGACGTTTTGCCTCATTCACCTCGCGTCATCAGTCTTTTGAGTGCTTTCCAAAGATATAGGAGCATCTGAAGGGTACACTGCTTGCCTCTGACGACGAGGTTACCGATGCATGCAGTGTGCCCTTGGTGTCGTCAACAGCCGCCCTCAGTCATCTACAACGGCATGTGGAGAGAGCAGTGCACCGGTAGCGGAAGTGCGTCGCCGCCGGTAGGAACTTTATTGAAAATATGTATGTGCTCCTGGGACTAGAGAAGACTCCAAAATTTCGTTCGAACGTAACATCTTTCAAGTCTAACACTGAATAAAAAAAAAAGTTACAGCCTATCGGGCGAAACTTATTGATCACCCCTCGTATGTATGCATTGATAGCTCACTATAAATGGCTCGTGATTCAGGGGAACGTTTTTTTTTCTTTTTTGTTCCTAAGGTGGCAACGTGAAACAGCAAGACTATGCGGAGAGCAAGTCGTCTACTTCTTGCGCAGGAGTTGCGGTGACGTCAGATCGACGCTGAGCTCTGATTGGCTTTGATTGAAAGGATGGTAGGTAGACCTCAATGCTATAGATGCCTTGAGGTTGAACCACTTTTTTGTTTCAATCATCCAATAAGAGCTCGACATCCTGGCATCATCGCAACCCCTGTGCAAGTAGCAGACGAATTCGCGCTCCGCATACGTAGTCACCGACAACTTAAGAAACACGGGGCGTGGCGAGTCCCGAGCACCGTATTAACGCTCCGTAGCCAATCAGATTGCAGCATTTGCCGATAGGAATTTCGAAGAGCCAATCAGGAAAAAAAACGGGGCGTAAACATACTGAGCCACACCTTGCGTTTCTTCAACTGTTAGTGACTGTAGCTTGAATAGTGTAAAGTACCGTTTTTGCGGAACGATATTAGAGAGTTTTAGGGGAACCTTTTTTTGCCCGTCCGATACGGTAGGACGGGCCCTCCGGTACGCAATGCGCATATATGGGAGCCTTCTGTGACAGCGCATGCGCAGTGCGCACCGGAGGGCCCATCGTATACCGTATCGGATGTGCAAACACGGTTCGTTTCGGTAACTCCGGTAATGATACTCGATAACGATACGATGCGCATGCGCAAGGGTGTCAGCGGTGTATCGGGTGCCGTTAACGGAGCTATCGGAACGATCTACTAAAACTCCACATTGGTGTCGAGAGCGCTACCACTTCGAAGCCTCCGGAAGTGACCCGCTAAACCTCGCTTCGGTCGTAGAAGGAACGAAGGAGAAGCGAATTGTGGTGCACGCGGAGCTTCGAGATTTCCACTGTCTCGATGGCGCGTTGTGCACGAACATTGTTCTCCTTTTCCTCAGACGTCTAATACAAAGTCGTCCAAGCACTCTCTTGACACCAGGGCTTGAGTTCGAAAAGTGAGTGAGCAAACTGTGCCAGTTAACCGGTACGCGCTTCTCACCACACCGCGACGCCACCGCCGCCGCCACAAACACCCTTAAAGAATTCTCGCGAGAGCAAATAAAGTACTCGGCTCCCTCTAGTGTTTGAGAAACTGCTCCTTGCAATTTTCTTGTTCTGATTATTGTTTCAGATTCATCCGGAGCGGGTCGATGACCTCGTGGTTCTTGTATGCATACCTCGTGGAGTGAGACCCTTATCATTGTCGTCCGCGCTGCCAGGAGAAAATACATTCTTGGCACTTCAGCGCATCGTGATCAATATATTCAGTGCGTACATAAGAACTGTGAAAGTCGTGATTGCTCCTTGCCAACTTCGTTTCCACTTTGTGTTTCTTGACTATTTTTTTTTTTCAGCCAGTTTTTAATTCTGTGGGTCAGGCGGCACCTAGTGATCGAAAAATGAAGTAGACTCGAGCCAACTTGAAGGTCACCAATAAAATCCTAAAGCGCGTGACGGGCAATGCATCCACATTCCTAGTATGAAGCCACATCCACGTGCCAGGAAATATTATAAAGGCCCTTGAAGTTCTTCTAGTGATGAGACTACTTTCAAAGTGCTACTTAGTATTTACCGTGATATAGGGGGGGGGGGGGGGGGGGACAGAACAACGATTTATGGTTTTGAAGTTGTACCGTTATCAGACACGACGGTCGTTTCACGATAAAACAAATTCTAGCCTACAGAAGAAACCCTGGTGTTCAAAATATGCTAAACATGTAGTAGAGCGAAAGCTGGAAAGGAGGCGACCTCTTCGCCAGCGTTCGCGCTGTCAAAGTCGTAAGAGGTGGGAGACTCAACGACCATAATTGCTAAAAAAAAAGAAAAAGAGAAACGACTTATGCGAGCAGCTTAAACTTGCAAAAGGGATGAGCTAGGTGAGCGGTCATCCACTTCCATTGTCTTCACGCCGCCGAACGTATGGTGGACATGCTTTAATACATCCCTGCCCCCTTCGAACCTGTGGTCGAGCAATGTACGCATTCTATTTACTTTTTAAACGGGACAAAGCGAACCCTTCCCTCGCCAACCTCAAACAAAACAAAAAAAGAAAAGATCACAAATACATTGTACGGCGCCATCCGAATTTCACAGTACTTCGATCGAGAATTTCAAAGCGCAGTAAGCCATTCAGCCCTACTCTGCCGTCAGCGTCATTGCCGTGACCCAAACAGGGACGACGAAGCACTTCGATCAATACTCATTGCGAAGCGTAGATGCCCGACCGAAACCAAAACACGATCATCAGTGCGTCGTGGATTCGATTTTCGCCGCCGTCCGCAATACAAGATGAAGCTAGAACCGAGGAATACAACCTAACCCAGCCAATCACATCGCTCGAACGCGCTGTATTGCAGGGCTCTTCGGTGAGACTGACCAATCAGTTGTTCAGAACGAGTCACGTGACCTTTGGCTGAACCAATCATGCGACGAAATGAGGCCATGGCACCGCGCCCTTTCAGCGCGTTATGTCCGTGCGAGCTTCGACTTCGGTTCAACTTGACGTGGAACAGACTACAATGTATACATCGAAGAGGAAGAACCTGCAGGAAAGCAGAAAGGTTAACGCTGCGTGCAGCAGAAGTCGGTGAAATTTCGTTCCGCGGCACTGGCAGCCTGCGAGCGGATGATAAAATGGCGAGGACCGATGCGAGTCAACAAAAGGAACCCGCATGCCCCGAGAGAAATTCAGTAGCGGGGTCGGGGGTCGGCAACTGCAGCAGAAAGGTTGGCGGCTCACGTGGCTTTTCTTGTTTTTCGGGCTCACCTCGCGGCGTTGAGCGCACTGCGGGAACACATTTCCAATCTACGCTCCGTAGCGGGTCTGTTTCCCATGTATAGGGAGACCTTGAAGCGATCGATTTCGTTGGCGGTCCTGTAAACCTTAGTCCACGGTATCCACATCCGACGGCATGTTATGAATTGCCTTTTTTTTTCTTTTTTTTTCGTCACTTGGCAACAAATTGTTGTACAATCTAGTTCGCATCGAGAGAGGCAAATGCACGCGCCAAAATGAAGTTTCGATTCGTTCCGAAACATGCTGGTGTTCGTTGACTACGGGCATATCTCCTTCTTTTCTCTCTCTTTCTTTCTCTTTCTCCCTTTCTCCCTTTTACTTGTCGCATAATATAACCAAAGTGATTCTTCGATCCGAAACTCAGTCTGACGGGGCTCGCTATCAGACCCTTCTTAAAAGTGCGCGCTATCTATAGTGTACCTGCTGCGCTAATCATCCTGGTCCGTCATAGTTCGATCAGCCCCTACTCGAAATGACGTCTGCGTCAGCATTCGGCGAGGACTCGCATCCAATCACACGCTTCGTGTCAAAGAAATGGCGACCGCCATTGTTGCTCGACGGGGTTTTGAAAAAAGGCCCCATTATTATCGCCGTCTCCTTATCCTCGTGACTGATTCCGTATTCCCATACATAGTTTCCGGGATTAGTAAACGCAGAGTGTGGCCAGTGCTGAGGGTCTACGCAGGCAACGAGCTAACAAAATTAGCTGATGAAAACGTCAACGAACAAATAACGAAACAAGAAGCCTCAACATGGTAAAACACACCATGGCGTTTCTGAAGCCGTCGGTGACTATTGTGCGAGCGTGCAGTCTAAAAATGCCCGTGCGTCTCTACTTTTTCACGGAGATCACTTGGAGAGCCAATCACATGCAGTATACGGAAGGAACTCGGCCATCGACGAGGCCGGAATGAGAATTAGAATGAAAGATGAAGTATGCGATGTGGCCGCATCACACCCTAAGAACGTAAGGTACACGCACTCAAAGAACATAAACGTAGGCACCCGTATACTTTTCAAAAGTTGTTCCCTGGGAACACGAGTGCTTCTCTTCCGATTTTTTTTTTTTAAGAGTGAGAAAGGAATGTTGCCAACCGAAGGGCACGTCAACTTCAGTAATATACAAGAGTGCCTCGCGCACACGTTTGTATGAAAACAATGCCTTAGCAGAATGCAACTACAGTACGTTTCATAGTATGTTTGCTTTTATATAGAAGGTCTGTAACGAATAAACATTCTTTCGGTTTTCTTCCATTCGCTTAGTAGTACTGATTTTGTAACAAACTATGCATGTTCCCACGAAAATGGGACATGATCGTTAGACCCCGAA
This sequence comes from Ixodes persulcatus, assembly GCA_013358835.2. NCBI lineage: Eukaryota > Metazoa > Arthropoda > Arachnida > Ixodida > Ixodidae > Ixodes > Ixodes persulcatus. Next base: position 237,983 of record JABSTQ010010475.1, read on the forward strand.
GACTGTCGGTAGAAGTGAACCTCTAAAACGGGACTGTCCCGGCCAAAACGGGACGTCTGGTCACGCTATGATGAAAGCATGACTGCGGTATTCTAGAGTATCCGCACTCCGTTAATCGATTGTCTTCTGGGTGACACCATTTCGGGGCCTTAGTGGAGAGCGGGCGCCAATGGCGATCGGATTCGAGAATAAGACTTCCCGAGTTTCTTTTTTAGATGCGGGGTCGGCAAGCGCATAGGCGATATTGTTTCTATCTGTCGCGGACTGTTTTGACATTCCTGGGTGGCAGAAAAAGCGATTGCTGCGGTCTCAGATAAAGCTTCGGATAACTGACAACAATGATTTTAATCACATAGGCTAGGTAGCGCAAGTTACCACCTGTTATAAAGGGTACAACAGTTCGCATCCATCCATTCATCTGCGGCAGAAGCGTCGTAACTCTGACGCGTCGCTTATTCGGTGGTCCTACGTGCGACCGTATGTCTCGGATACAAAATGGCATTTCCAAATTGTGCTAACCAACTCAATGGCCATTAAAAAAAAAAGTGCACTTAGTAACGGGGTTTGTGAGTACTGTGAAAGTTTAAAAGTCAGCTCTTTGAAGAGTGGAACATCTGCCCGTGCTTCGTCCACGCAGCCAGCCAACACCACCGCCTTGAGTTGAAGTCAGAAGTGATGAGTTATTTAACGTACTTACAAAGGGCAGCATGAAAACGTGTGCTTCTGCCCGCTTAGTCCCAGGCTGTTGTTAATTCGGAGCCTGGGGATAATTGTATACCGGTAGTAACATCCGAAAATAAACTCAAGCTTGATTTCTTTTTTTCGGTTGCAGCTCTTCTTAAAATACCTACCAGGAACTGACTTGGAGCACTTCCGTTCAGCCGGGTGTTCCCTCAGTTTTGGGTTTTGCTGGGAATTTCGTACTAATTGTTCCTTAATTACGATAAATTGCCGCAATCACTCACCCCGCTTCCTACTTTCCGACCGCAAAAGAACCACATTTATTTCAACGCGTGATTATCTCCTAGTCAAAGACAGGGGCAAAGCAGTTATGTAGAAAACCTTTTCTTTTTCTTTGCCCACGTCATCTAATACAAAAAAAACTCACAACGCCAATCAACGATAACTACGGCTCAATGTATCCATCTCCCTTATTGCAAAACCGCTTCGAGGAATATATCGCTCTTTCGACAGTAGCTGCAATAAGTTACTCTAGCTGCAATAAGCGAATCGACCCACTTGTCCATATTAGATGGCGCGCTGATGGCCTGTCTGTGTATGTGTTCGCGTGTGTGCCAAAAAGAAGAAAATGAAGAAAGAAAAAAAAAAGGGGGGGGGGAGAAAGGGGGGGGGGGGGGGGGGGGGGAGTGTGCACAGCCTGTCGCTGCGAGTACCGCATTCCCGCAACGCATCGGGGCACTGCAAGGAAGCCCTCGAGCTTGATTGCTTTCACCTCCCACCTCTCGGGCAGGGCAAGTCGCGGCCATTTCCGGCCTCAGAACTCACCCACGTTTTTTTTCTTTCACCCAGAAATTGTTTTTTGTATGTCGTTTCTTTTATGCCTGTTTATTTATCTTTTTAGTCTTTGTTTCGGCGTATAAGTGTCTTCATATCTTTGTATACGTTAAAAGCAAAGTTTCTGGTTGCGCACGGCCCCTTCCTCGCCTTCCTAAAGTTAAAACTTTAGATAGAGTGTTCTGTTGGGATAAGTACTTTGCCCTGGAGCTAACCTCATAATTTCTTGATTGTTTTTTCTACTATGCTTGAGGCCAGCTTGGTATACCAGACTAGCTCATCTAATGGATCACTTGATTGATCTTTGATGCCTTCCAAATCTAGCGTCCACGAGAAAACCCGACGACCAAATAGATAAAGACTTTAAAATAAATAAAGAGATATTGACGCTTTAAATTAAATTCTAGGCTGGCGTATTCAGATCTAGGTTTGACAGAATATTTATGAATTCTTCCTGTAAGGCGAGTGAAAGAAAACGTAGCTGGTATCAACTCGGTAGCGAGCAACTAAATTTTGTTTGATCTATTTTGAATGCGTAGCATACAAAAAAGTAGAGTTTAATACAGATTACAAACTTTACAGTAAGCACCCCCCCCCCCCCCCCCCCTTTTCGCTCCTATTAAAATGCATATAGTTTTGGGGAAACTGTTTTACAACCGAAACCCTGTTCTTTTTTTCTAAATCACCAATTAAAAATATCTTCTTTTTTTTTTTTGTGAGAAAGTTTACGAGTGTAAACTTTTATCTCATCACCTTTCGGTTCAAGAATAGCACACTGCGTATAAACGACCCAGCTCCTAGCGTTTAATGTTGAAATTATGCAGTCAACCATAGAATAACAAATCAAGAGAGCGAAGTGGAACAACTCTTAGATCTATTTTTAATGACCCAGGGGGTCAAAGCAGTATGTTACACATAACATATGATTATGCAGACTCCCATCACAAGTAGCGCAGTTGCGTTTGCTTTATTTTGTGTCTTTAATGTTTTCTTCATTCTATTTTTTCACAACCCAAACTTCGTTTCGTACACTTGCGCGGTTTAATACGCTTGTTTTGGACATTACCATAGCCGTCGAAGTTAAATGAGTGAAACTTAAAATTAATAAAACCCACGTTGTACTCGCGTTCACAGTGTCGCGCATTGTACGTAAATTTCACTAACATTATTGTCCAATTCAACCCACTGGTTACACCATACCAGTGAGTACGTGTAAAGCTCACGCAAGATCGTTGTTCTAATGCTTGATTTTGTTTTCTAGCTTACAATTTAGGTGTTACTAATGCAAACAAGACCAACTGTATTAGTACAGGTCTATAGATTAAGGCAACGTCGCACATTAAGATTTGAAAAAAAAAAATAATCGAAGAATGGTTTACAAGATGGTAACGAGGATAAGGAGAGAAAAAAATTAAGCACATCAACGATAAGACCGAAGTGCAGATCTGGTTCGGCCGTACACGTTTCGAGATCGTTTGCCAAAATCATGTGTTCTACCACGTTTCTTCCCTGAACCTTTTTTTTTTTTTTTTGCGTGTCGTACGTTTTTTTTAGACTAGCCCTTAGAGCTCCCTCAGCCCCAGCCTTGTCTGAAACTTTACGTTTTCTCCGACCGTCGCGAGAGCATGAACCAGACCCGGATTCGTTCCCTGCAATCTTAGTCTTCCAAGTCCAACGCCCATCTCTGTCTTTCTTGGCACTTTACTTAACGAGGTTTCCCTAATGGAACTCGGTGGAATGGAGAGGGGACAAAATTAAGGTGCTGCGCAGCGGCGGCGGTGGTCGTGTTTTGAGCACCCGGCTTTTCTTTTGTGTTCTGTGGGCCAATACCGGTCTGCTCCCCTTTCCGTCCCTTCTCCGTGGAGCTACTTCTCCCACGGAAACCCAATCTGGGAAGTCTCAGCGATCGATGCCGCGGCATCTCCTTTTTCTTCGCACATCGCTGTGGAACGTATTCCGCCTAATGTGGACAGTCTATCTTTCCTCGGCTTGACATCCAACCATGCATGAGCCAGCTATGGGGAATTAATTAAAGCGCCCTGGGGCATTTTGAAAATAAATAAATAAATAAAAACATTGCGACGGATCAGTTATCAGTTCTGATTAGCCGGGACACTGCTATATATACAAATGCTACCAAATCCTTATTTGAGGATTCTAGTAGGAGTATATATTTTTTTTTATGTAGAGTGTTTAATTTTAATTATTACATATTTTATTTTTAGAAAAGGGGTGAGGGTTACACGGGTGCAATCTTCACTGCCTATTTATCAACCTCGGCAGACATTAGATAACGGAATAACCGACGCACTAAGTAGGCTATTTAATTAAAATCAGTTAGTAAACTTTCTAATTAATCGTTTCATGGGTCCTGTCTTAATTGCAGTATTCCCGGCAGTTAGGGTCGGAGGCGAGACCAATTTATACAGTTTTCTAAATGCCAACGGCCTTCGAAATATTTAGCTGGCAGTTTTCGCGTTTTTTGTGTCAAATAATTTCGAAACTGGACACAGGAAGAGCGCCGGAACACACGACGATAACAAAGCGTGGAAGAGTGGCGCGCTCGTTGCGGGCGCTTCGTCATTAGGGAATTTTAGTAGATCGGCCTGATACCTCCGATGAAGATATCCGATAACAACGAGATGCACGCCTCAAAGGCATCAGCGGGGTGTCGTTATCGGAGTTATCGGAACGATCCACTTAAACTCCCAATTTCTCTGCAGCGCGACGTCGGCGCATCCGGCAAGGACATGCTGCCAAGATAATAGAGTTTTAGAGGATCGTTTCTAGAGCGTTCCGATTTCCGATCGGGTATCGTCATCGGGGGTATCGAAGGTATCGGAACGATCTACTAAAACTCTCTAATGACGAGGTGCGCCAAACGTCTGGATGACTCAGCGAAACCGCCTCGAACGCTGCATATTTTTTTTTCTTTGACTTTACAGACATGCACATAAGAAATCGTGCCGTTAATGTCATCCCGTAGATCGCTACGCGAAGTTCAAGTTCGCATGCTTCTTTCACAGGGGTTGCGATGATGTAAGAACGCCGAGCTCTTATTGGCTGATTGAAAAGAAAATAGTGGGTAGACCTCAAGGCATCGGCAGATTGATACTTTAGACCCATGTTGCGGATAAAAAAAAAAAAAAAACAGGACGCGGGATGGCCAAAAAAAACATGCTTTTCGTGTAAGGCTCGTCAAATTATGAGGCGCTGGAGAAATTCAGCCTTCTGCGTTAAGTCCTTATTTCGAACTCTTTTTGTTCGCCTTCCGCCCATTAAAAAGCATGCGGGAAGAGCCTTAGAACGCACCTGGTATCGCTGCGCCGCAGCGTTCTTCCCACTGGTCGGCGATCGAGCACCGGCGGAGGCGGTTGATCTGACATACCGCGTTCGGCTTTGGCTAGCAGACGGCGTAGACCGCACCTGCCCGCTTTAATCATTTTAAGTCAAAGATAAAACCTTACCAAAAAATGCAAGGAAACCCAAGGATTAGAGCAGGTCTCTGAAATTGTTAGCACTCAACTTCCACTTATCCTTTATCTAGCACTAATCGGTGTTATTGAGAAAAAAAAAACGAAAAAGGGAAGAAAGAAACAGCAGTGAACTGCAAACTTCATCACAAAAAACTTTCAGCCTTTCCACTCTGGTCAAGAAGGAAGACCAGCGGAGCTGTACAATGAAAAGTAATGGCCGGCCGCAAGTCGGCTAGCCAGAGTGCACCAGAGTGGAAAGGCTGCCGCCATCTATGAGTGACGGCGGCAACCAGATACGTGGCTTGCCGCCGTCGCTCATAGATGACAGTAGCTGTCCAGAGTGTTGTGTCGACATTTCTTTGCGGGGGACACGATCCTGGGGAAACTAGCCCTTAAAGGGATGGTGAACCGAAAAACAGAATCTAAATTCTTTGTCGTTTTGATATTTACAGCACACGAATGGCTCTTAAATGACGGTACTTGAAACAATAAAGTAGTCTAAATTATATGATTTATGTAAATAAATATTCTAAGGTGCACCTGGTAAGTTTTTTGAAAGCTCGTTTCGTGACGACAACAAACTTGTAGTACGCAGAACGCGGCTATGGTGAGCCATCATTTTTTATCGTTCCCCATCTCAGGGTTTCCAAGATGTCGATTAATTACCAGCTCGCCTGCACTCTATCACTGCTTACATCAAAGTTGGCTCGGTTGGCTCCGACCTACCTCGTTGGCTCCGGCGTGCGCTCACGCCGCGTGGTGGCGCGACGAAACGGAAATGCGACGTGCGAACCCCGTCCCGAAACGATGAGATATATTTTTAAAAGAAATGCAATTTTATCTGATAAATTTGTCGAACAGTGTTCATCATGTCGTTTTTGACACGACACCTGTGCGGCGCCGAACGGCCTAGCGAGCGTCGCGAGCAAGCGGCATCTTGGCGGCATAAACATCAGCGCTGTCGAAGTCTCCGTGGTCGCCGTCGTCATGGCCAAATTATCAGGACGGGAAAGAAATCGCCGAACTCCGAAAAACCCACAGACCAAAGTCGCCGCCGTCGCTACGACGGAGGTGCAGAAGTGGGCTGGGGGTGGCAGGGTGCAGGGTGGCTGGCAGGTAGTGCGCAGCTAACTTGGCTGGATTAGTTGGCAAACTTCCAACGCGACGGGCATCCGTCTACTATTATTCAAAGCGCAACTTTCTTCCACGCTGTGGCGCGTCGGCAGCTCGACTTGGTCACGTCAGTTCCGTTGCAGTTTGTTGACGTCAGTTCCGTTGCGAGTAATCCCAGAGGGCCTCGCGCGCATCGGAGGCTTCTGGCGCTTCTGGCTCAATCAGCGGTCGTCATTCAAAGAAATATAATAATCCGATCTCCATCCCTTTACATGAATAGCATTTTTAGGTATAGTGCGGTCCCGGGAAGCTTGTCCGGGGCTTATTTCGGCAACTTCAGATATCGGTTCAGCATCCCTTTAACAGCTGCGCTGTAAAATGCCAAGTTCCAAAGCCATCGTAGGACGCATGGATGAATATATGTGCACTCTCAACATGAACACGACTCTAAATTTGTAGCTTTTCGTGCGTACGTTCTTTTCTTGCTGTTATTATTATTATTATCTATTTTTTTTTTTTTTACTGATTGATAATCTTTGCAGAGGCTCTGTTTCGTTAGAGGGGCCCACCAACAGTTTTTTGACTGGTTTGAATTCTCGCTGAAACGGAGCTCCATGAAAGCAGGAACACCGAGGGAAAAAAATATTACAGAAATTCGCAATATTTTGTGAGTTATTAGCAAATTAAATATTGCAGAAAACAACTTTAAATAAGCAAAACATTGCGCTTCATGACGTAAAATGAAACAGTTTAGCGATTGGAGCAAAGCGGTTGGCCAATTGGACACGAGTTTGGTTGATAGCCCGTCGGCCCGGTCGGCCATTAGGCCTCGCTGCAACCATCGTAGCTTTGGAATCGGGTCGCCATCATCGACGAATTTACCGGGCTTATCGGATTTTGAGCGCCGAATTCTTAAAAAGGAGTGCGGAGCTGGGCGTCGTGCCGTACGAGGACACACCACGCAAGCGGCGCGACGCGTCTCTGCCTCAGTCCGCTTTGACAGCCGCGGAAGGCTCGTCTCCCGCAACTCCACTGACTCCACCACTCCGCCACCGGAGCCACCTCGGCGAGTAGGAGGTACTCCGCCGCTGGGAGGCGCGCATGAGCGACGAGGCGTTGTTTTCGCCCTTTTAGAACTTTAATTTGCAACTTTATTAGCTGTATAAAAATGACTTTTTAGAGAAATAATGACGGTTAACGTGTGATATACTTTATTCCGCTTCAAAATTTCTGGGACGGCTCTCGCCAATCACGAAACCCAGTGAATGTGACGTATAGTGAAAGGGAGCGCCGTTATGCGCGCGCATTCGGCACCTCGCGGCGCCACCGTCGGAGGAGGTGTTTCCGAGTTGTCAAATTAAAATATGATGCGCTAATATTTTTAAACTCTTTCGTTGTCCACTGGGTTTCCGGGACCACTAGCGTGGAGAAACCGCAAAAAAAAAAGTAGACGCTCAAATACTGTTGGAGGGCCCCTTTAAGCAAAGCTGGACAAACTTCTCCCAGAAGGCCCGCCATCATTTCCACTTTAGCTGAGCGAGTGCTTGACAGGAAGAAACGGCCAGTTAATGTGAGCAGACAGTCTTGAGGAAGTAGCTTGTCCTACTATTATAAACATGCAACAGGCTATTGCACTGCACTTTTATAAAGACCCGCATCCCGCCTTCCTCTAACAATATTACTGTCGGGAAAGTGGACATATGTACAGAACTCTAAGTGACCGGTATCTGCAGCAGTGTTGCGGAATGGGCACGCCCTTTCCATTCCATTGAAACACTGGGCCCATTTCCACTGCTGGAACGGCTGAACTCTACCATTCCATTCATCTAATTCCTAAACATATAATAAAAATGGCTCTTGACAGCTACATTCTGTTACTGGAAAATGCAGTATAAAATTGCTGGCGTTACCAAACGCGGAGGCAACTGCAAAAGTATGCATAAAGCTTCCTCGAAGCACTCATTCTACTAAGCCGAGCGGTGGTCCTGCAAAGTGGTCACTGCAGATATCGATCTCGCGCAACCAAGCGTAAATGGCTCGCAACACACGTCAAACACTAAAACCACCCATTTTCTTCGCAAACGGACCGTTTACCCTCCACAGACACATGGTCAGCTTGTTTGTTTATGAGGTCTAAAAATGTCTAGTTTGTGAGGGGCGAAAGAAGAAGCTATCTTGCTCTCTGCTTCGGATACTTGCACGAGAGAACCACTGGTGCATCGTCAGAAGTGACACCGCGTATACACCTGCCCCAAATCACCCTGCACTGCGGCAAGAACACAGAAGCGCTGAACCGACCTTAAACATTTTTGTTTGTTTTACGTTTGCTGTACGAGTTCTGTGATTTCTTACAATATTCAATCCAATTCTTTATCTGTGGTCCACGCACACTCCAGAAGATCGGCTGGGTTAAAGGCTACGTGCTAATCGCGTCGCCAGGAACAACACCTTCTCAGTCTACAAAATTTCAGTTTTAGTTGCTTCACTGGGGGCGCGCCATTTTCACCCTCGAAGGGGCATCAGTGAGACAATCAAGCCGTCAGTCACCTTCAGAGCAATGCTGCTGTTTCAAAAGCCACTTTGACAATGCGCTAGCGAACGGCGCCATCAGCCTGTAGGACGAAGATCAACACAGCTCGCGTAAGAACCGAACCCATTCCATTCCCACTTCGTTCCGGGCAAATGACATCTAATTCCATTCCATTCCCATTCCATTCCTCCCATTGCTGCGGCGATCCCATTCTTATTCCATTCTGGCGTCGCAGAAGTGCGAAATGAATCAGGAATCATTCCAACTCCGGAGAGGCAAAACTCTGCAACACTGATCTGCAGCAAAACAATAAATCCCGAATCAATATCATACGCCCCTCGTATCTCCCGAACCCAGAGACTAAGGAGAAACTTTCTTTTCGGCCAGCGAATGATGACATAAGAGGAAATAGCGCCGACACGGCGGCACTTCAGCGGGCTCCATTGCCGTGGGCAGTTTGCAAGTTGGTTGCGCAAGCAGCACGCCCGGCGTCGTTGACGTGCCGAAGGACGTCGTGGAGAGAGGAGAGGCACAACTGACCGCCCTTCATTCAAGGTTTCCTTCCGACAAAGAATCCAGGGCAGTGTCCCGTGCGCGCACAAAGTCGAAGCGGATGCCTCCGCCCCCGTCGTTAGACGGGCGGACGACCTTTGCTGCGAAAACACCGAACTTCCTGAAACGCGTGGGCGGCACCAGCGCGATGGCGCACACTCACCGCCGTCTCTGCACCCAAATAAGCGATGGACAGTCTCAGTTATAGGCTATACACGTTTGCAAGCACGGCCTCCGGTCGCCGCCATCTTGCTCGCTTGGGATGCGCTTGGGCGCGGAAATAATCCGATTACAGTGCCTTGCTAAGGCGTCGTAATTGGATTAGCTTGGTGCCCCAGCAGCAAGATGGCGGCGCCCAGAGACGCGACTGCTTACGGCCGAGTGTCTTAAAACATCTTAAAATCTCTTACGACGAGAGCAGACGAGAGGTTGAGAGTAACGTCCCACGAGAAAGCACACTTGCGCCATCTATCAGGTAGTCGTGGAACACTTGGCAGTTATGTATATTTCCTTCTTCTTTTTCCCTCGCATCATTCTTTTTTTTTTTTTTTTTGAGGGGGGGGGGGGGGTTGAAATACTTTTTGCAGTGTTATAAACGACCATTTTTCAATTGTACGTATAGGCTCGCAAATACTGCAAAACCGCTCTAGCGAAATACTTTTCCAGGGCCGCCCTCTAGATGGAGCCAGCGTGTTCTCTGGTCGTAGAACGCAAGTGTGTAAACGAGCTTTCATATAAAAGACAGTCTGCAGACACTCTCTGAAACCTGATTCACGTGGTGCGATTTTGACTGCGCTTTCGCAGCTGCGGCGTTGAGCCCCGCAGCCTGTGTAGTCCGTTGCAACTCGAGAAGGTAGGGCGTGGGAAAGGAAGGCCGGGATCGAGGAAGCAGGCGGAACGCTGGAGGGAGGAGGAGGTTTTCCCCTCTCCTCTCCAGCGTTCTGTCTGCTTCCTCCTCCCCGGCCTTCCTTTCCCTCGCCCTATCTTCTTGAGATCGGGCTTGAGGCGTGTTACTTCCTTGTGCGACGGCCCTGTCCCGTTGATCATACAAGGACTGTCCGCAGGCTTCTTTGAGGCATACATGCCTAGGAAGCAAACATGTTTCGGACATGCATCGAGGCGTATCCGCAGATGATTTCGCCATCATGTCTGCAGCGAACGTCGTGTCTTTTGTATGATGTACAAGCAGTGCGACTGCGGCTTTAACTATGCGGTGAGAAACTGAAGGAGAGGAGGATATGAGAGCCCGCGGGGACGTCAGAGCGAAGCGAGCTTTGATTGTAAGGAGTGGGTACGCAAAGGTTATACCTGCCTTTGTCTCTAACCACCGTTCGAACGACGAATGCCGGCGTTCGAAGGCGAGACACTGCGCGGCACTGCGTTCTGATTGGAGGGAGACAGTGGGTCGACCCACTAATCCTTCCGATCAGAGCTCGACTTTCTCACATCCCCGCACGCTCTCATTTCCTCCTCTCACTCAGTTTCTAACCTATTGTTAATGACCAGCTACAAGTAGGCTACAATAGGTCAGATCTGAGCATGCCCACGAGCTCCTCGCTCGTGTAAGTTCGTTTCCGCTTGTGCAAAAGCTCCCCCCCCCCCCCCCCCCCTGCCCTCCTAGAATATGACAATACCGCAGTGCCGGATTTTTTGCGTCATCAATTGGAGGCCAGCGCTCAGTTGGGACACTTGTTCAATCAGTGGGAACACGCGTACCAGCCTAAAGCTGACGCAGCACTCGCGTCCAATCTGTCTGTGACCCACGCTGGCCCACCGTAGATGACGTAAACAATCAAGCATCATTGGCCTTACTGCCTAGGAGGTGCTCGGCAGAAGCCATCGCTCGCTCAACGAAAGAATCTGCTATGTCAGGACGTCACAATGCAGAACGGATTTTCTGACTCATATCTATTTATAGTATTATAATAGTGTTTATATACAATGCGCTGTCTTCCAGAGCCGCTCTCTGGCAAGGCTTCCATCAGGCTCCGCGACAAGGCCATTCCTCAAATCCTCTCCGAGTGTCTTTATTCGGACGGTACGGAGTTTAGAGAAGGAAAGAAAACAAATAAAAAGAGAAAGAAAGGATGCTCCCGCCCAGTTGGGAGACCTTGGCTCGGCATTTCCGCGAGCACAATTGCAACTGTTGGGAACAATGAAGAGATTCGGATGGGACCGAAAATCAAAGGGGAAGCCAAACAAAGGACCGCAAGGGCACTGGCGGAGGTTAGCGGCAGTGCTGCCCCGGGAGGATGATAATGCGCGAGATGCTCTCGTCCCCCTTGGATCGGAGATTATGTAAGGTCGGACCGCGATCCCCTGCTCCTTGTCTCGCCAAGGCTACTGGTGTATGGACTTCTGGCAGCAATGCGCATTCTGCGTGTGTGTGAGGTAAACAATCAGCCGATTTGCAAGCAAATGTAGGATTACGTGTTTTGTGTGTGTGTGTGTGTGTGTGTGTGTGTGTGTGTGTGTGTGTGTGTGTGTGTGTGTGTGTGTGTGTGCGTGCGTGCGTTTAGTGCTTTGCGTTTGCCACGTTGTTGGTTGCCAAGTTTCCTATCCTGGTACATTTGTAATTACATTTCGTGTTATAGCAAAATAAATGTTACTATTCTTATATTTGTTATTCCAGGTTTGTGATGTAGTGTGCACATTTTGCATTCGGGCTTCTCGCTATTGCAACTTGCCATTTGTGTGTCGATTGCAAATATTTTTCGCGTTTTTTATACTTCAAGGGTTTGCACTATTATCTTTGTGGTTGTTTACGTTAGTGATATTACTGTATGTTAAAAAGGGGCGGTGCAACGAAATTCACTTGGAATATATTTTTCAATTTACACGAGCTTACTGGCACCAGTGGGACCCAAGTATACTCGCACGCAACGCCATTGACCAAGAAACCTCCTTGTTGCGGCGAGCGTTTTCTTTCAGTCTCTCCTTCGCAACCCTTGACGTAGCGTGGGGGTCGCGGTGTCGGCGTCAGTGATTTCCTTACACACCCCCTAGGGGGGGGGGGGGGGGGGAGAATACCCCCCCCCCCTGTTTTTCTGAAGGCACCCCTTTAATTCGCCACGACTCCTCTATTCTCAATGCCCCCCCCCCCCCCCCCCCTTTTCATTTTAATTCCTGGGGAAACCCCTTGTCGGCATAGTCCCCAAGCGACGATATTTGAATGCGGCCCATAGATTGAACCCGAGCATTGCGTGAGCGCTCGATTTGGGCTCGGGATAATCAATAGCTCGACAAGCATTCGGGTAGTGGCTCGTGTTTAATCGCGGCAATGACGCCAATAGCCGAACCCTAACAATGTCTGGAACTCTGCGCGTGTCCTCTGCTTTCCCAACCTCAGCGCGTGGCTATGATCAACATTGTCGGCATCTAATCGACTGATCACGTTGCCGCTAGTTCTGGCTGGGAGTTGAGGGGGTGAACGCTGTTCATTTTTCTTAATTTTTTCCAGTGACGTTTATTGCGCGAGGAGAAAAACGAACGCGTTTTGTTGGTCATAAACGTCAAGGATTCGTTCTAAACGGTATTCGAGAAAAGTACAAAAATCGAGGTCACATCAGCAGTCATTGTAGTGACCTTGCTGCTGACCACATACCTCATGCAGGATTAGTAAGCACAGGGGGGTTAACATCCAAGATCAAGTGATTTTTTTTTTTTTTTTTAATTGAGTTGTGTTTGAATGCATAATTAAGAATTACTTTTCGTGGTTTTGTCTCATAATGAATATGTAAAATCTTATAAACTTATGAAGGCTTAAACGTATTTTAAAAAGAAATGTTTTTTTTTTAATCAAATACACGTAAATCTTGATTTTTTTTTATTTTAATGTATGTTCCCCATAATAAACAAAAGGTTGCTGAAAAAAAAAAAAACAGTTGCTGGAAATGTGAACGATTCTACGCCCTTTGATGTTCGTCAAAAGTGTACCGAACATGGTAAAATGGAACTTCACGACGGCACCAAAAAAGCGCCGCAACTTGTCGTTCCCACTACGTCGTCATCCACAAGCGCCGAGCTCCGGCGCATATTTAGTTACCCGTCCCAGTCATCGTAGTCCGTAAGCACGGGCAGCTCGCCCGTCTTCCCCGAAAAGCTGATGCTGAGGAGTTCATTCAGCCGGCTCATCTTCTCCTGACACTGTGCCACTCTATCATTGAAGGTTTGCTTGAAATTCGACGACAGCCTCTTCCGGCGCTTGACCTCGGGCACCGTGATGTCCAACCACTTTGTCAGCAAACGTTCGTCGATGTCCACCTCTAGATTCGCCGTGTCGTCGCTGACGATCACGGAGAGACACCACGTCTCTTCCGGAGACTGCCTCAGTTTGCTCGTGGGCGTGGCGATGTACCCCTTGATGACCACCACTTCGGGTGTTTCCGGAGGTTTGCCGTCCTTCAACACTAAGCTTAACTTGGTGAAGGGTACGACGGTTTCGGATGGACTATGACTCGCCGCACGCCCATCAGTCTCTCCTTCGTGCCTGGATTCCCCTGGGCGGCACAACTGACTCGACGTTGGCTTGGAAGTCGAGCTGTTCGCGTAAAATATCTTCGTCAACGTCGTCCTCAAATGCGTCTTCGAGGAGCGGCTCTGCATCGGGCAACGTCTCGAGGTCTTCCAAGTTCACCTGGCTCAGAAGGCTGTCGTCGGCGGCATCCATTGCTTCGCTGGTGTCGACAGGAACTGTGCTTCTGTTGCTGCAGTTGCTGGTTGATCTGTTACTGGACATCGGTACCGTCGAAGCAGTACTTCCAGGATTCCAGCGAGAGGCCTCTGCCGGGCGCTGCGGGCTACGGTTCGAAGCACTGCCTTCTAGACTCGCGCTGCCCGTCGCTGTTCGGTCACTATGAACTTCCCGACCGATCCGAACTTCTCTGTTGTTGTTATTGCTGTTTGGTCTTGTGACTTCCTGCGTATCCGGCACAGGTCTGTTGATGGCCCTGCTAAGAACTGCCTTCTGGCTGTTCTCGGCTTTTAGGGCTTCTACCACACCTCCAAGCACTCGGACGCTGTTGGACTTGAGGAATACGACACCCCGTCTGCACTCAAGCGGTCCTGTGATAATTATCTTGGCGCCAGGAGGCAGACTAGAGGTTAGAGAGGCTACGACCTCAAACTCAAAAGCTTGGATTCTGTGCGTGCCGTCGCTGACCTCCAGTTTCAGCATTCGCGTGGTCTTGGCCTCCCACGGCGCCGGTGCTTCCCTGGGCTCCGCTCGCACGGCCGTATTTTCGTTTTCGCCGCCCGTGAGTTTGAGGAGCTGTGAGTACGCGGGCTGACTTACGTCTCGGATCGAGTCAACTTGCACAAAGTAAGACGACTTGAGGATTAGTCGGTGGGCCGTGAGAGCGCTGACGGGCAGGCATGACGTACCCATGTCGTTTAGGTCGGAGAAAAGAAGCTGGTGGTAAACTTGCCTGTACATCTCGTCGCTGCTCAGGCTTCGTGTGCTGTTCTCACTTCGCACGTGAGATATGCAAGCTTGGAGCCACGAATCGGTGACCTGGATGTGCTCGCGGGAAAGCTTTTGACTCACGAATTCGGCGTGGTTCATAATGGCTTTCCGTCTAGCGTTGTCGGGACATCGTGCAGGAGTCAAATACACGTGTAAGCAAAACCAGGTTGAGTTGTATTTGAGCCAAAGCGGTCAGAGCGGACAAAACCGCAAAAAAAGCCACGGCCCTGAAATTTTTTAGTCAGCATTCCCGCGTCCCCGCGCACAAGACAAACACGACAAACATTCGGGCATGCAGTTCCGGCCGTTTTTATCACTACCGTCAAAAGCGTAGTGCCGTATTATGTTTACGAAGTCCTTCAGTTGGCGCAGTAAACTATAAAAAAATTAATATGATAATCTAATCCATATTTCGTAAGATACAAGGACTGCGATACATATTACCGGAAATATAAGGGTTGCAAGAGAAAACACCAAAAATCCACTTTCTGATTTTTATTGGACACAGCGCGCCATCTCGGAGTGGAGACACGAACCATATTGATTTTATGGATCCGCGCGCTCCTTCGAACTACAGTGACTTTGCACGATCCGAATCAATGCACTGCGTTTAATCTGATTAGTCAACGAGAACCGACAATTTTCTTTATTTTGCTTCTTTTAATAAGAAGGTGTAAACTAATGTTACGGGCCGAAGCACGACTCCTCAACCATAGCTAGAAGCGGCCGCACTTGAGGCTGTGGGTGAACGGGCTTTTCTGCTGCGCAGGCCGCGGAGTCGCTCTCTGGAAGTCATCGGTCGGATCCTTGTGGTCGCCTAGTTCTTCATGCTTGACCCCCTGAACGGACTATAAATAATACGGTTAGCCGAAATGATCGTTAGCTTCAAGCTCTATTTACCCAATATGGCTTGCAAACGAAAACACGGGCTACGCCTTATCGATTCGGTAGGGTGCGCGCTAAAGCTATTAGATAAGAAGAATTAAGGTAATGCCAATCTTCGATGTGGCGACAAGCCGGAAAGACTGCTGCCTTGATGGCCGGGGTGCTAACCTAACAACAACAAAAATTTAATAAATTGTTTTAGTTATTATTTGGGCTATTGCGGAACCATTCAGCTTTGCAAGGTCAAGGGGAACTTGCTTTGAAGTCCCTACACTTCGTTCCACCTCACGACCGGCCGCAGCGGATGCTACGATCTATCGAAGCCAGTACAAGGCCGTGTGACTGTTACCTGACCTTGGCGAGGGGGCGCGGCGACGCTCAAAGAGCGTATCACTTGCTAAGTTCACAGAGCTGGATAGGCTGAGATAGGGTGCCTACATGTTTCAGCGGAGCGGCGGAAACATGTAGGCACCCTAGGCTGAGATGGGTCGTAGCGTACGCTGTGGTCCTGCTTTCCGCAATATGTATCTGATTACCCATGTTTGGAAAGCCAAATTACATGGAGTTGCCATCAAACGCGCAATCAGCACTATACCCGTTTTCACCTCAAGAAAAAATGCTTAGGTATAGCGCAATCAGCACTATACCTAAGCACTATACAAAAAAAAAAAAAAACAATGCGCAGAGAAATAGAAAATATGTCGGACCGCCAAGTTTACACTGCTACCCAATAGATGGCGCCAGTGTGTCCTCTCGTTGTAAGAGGTTTTAAGGAACCCAGTTCTAAGAGGTCGCAAGAGTTTTTAAGCCTTTTGCGACGGCTTAGAACCAGCTCCGCAGCAGCGCATCCAGTCCTAAGACGTCGCAAGAGGCTTAAAAACCGGTATTGTCTTTTTCGGTTGTACTCGGTTGCACGTGTGTGAACGGGCCTTTACTTTTTTTCTAGTTCAATGTTGTTGGTTTTTTATTTTGTTTTTTAAGACTAAGAGTCCTGAAAAAGGCGTGTATCCTGCCTCCAAACATATTGCTAGATACGCGACACTAAATCGAGCGACTACATGTGCCCTCCTCGACCATAGAATTTGCATAAAAAGACGACCCTATACCTGATGAATGCCGAAGTCCGTAACTGCCTGCTGGTGGCTCGCAGGATGGCAGGCGGAAGGGTCCTTCTGGCGGCAAAACCAGCGTCGAAAGAAGTTTCGAATTGCCAGCAGCCTCTCCATGCTCCAGCCTCTGTCTTGTTGAGCCGATACTGTACCCTCGTAGCACAATACCTGCCGTAGCAAAGGCAGAACTAGAGCCCCTAAATATTTTACGCGTCAGGGTAACGACACTCAGGGGCGGACGCAATATTCCCCCCCCCCCCCAAAAAAAAAGGGGGGGGGGGGAGGGGGAGGGGGGGTGATCTAAAACAGTTCACGGCAGTGCAAACCGATATACCTGAGCTGCCTGAGCTTCCGGACACCGTCAGACACCGTGTCCAAAGCTCAGCAAGTCACCAATTCGAGTAGAGTGATCGCCCGCTCTGCACTAGGGACCAAAATGGCGGCGCCCACAAAAAAATCGGCGAAAGAGGTACTCTGAAGTCGCTGGATCCTGTGAAAGCATTGCCATTGCCTGCCCTTCCTGCTAGCAGGATAAAAACAGGTTCATAACATCCAGACGAGACGACCAAGACTTAGCAAAGCGATTGGCCGAACTGTATTCGTTGCCATGGCAATCGCCATTTCGGTCCTTTTAAATCATCGATGCTTCGAAAGCGTCGTTCTGAACCAGCCGCGCCAAGATCCATATAAAGCGTCAACGTAGTGAAAGTGGACCTCGCCTTTGGCACTGTGTATGGTATGCAGTCAACTTATCAATCATGCTGATATCCGCGGGTCTCGTTCCTCTTGCGTATTTCGAGAACGTAAAATTATTTTGTTAAGCTGCCAAGCATGCACCGACACCACATCTATTGGCGGTGCGGAGGTGGGCACTTGTTTCACTTTCTCCGGTGTGTGGATAACAAAATCTCGGTATACAAGAATTATGTATGGTATAAAGCAACCTGTTACCCCGAATTTGGATCGGCTCACCAAGAATGAAGGTGTCAAAGAGAAACTGCTCATTCCATGGACCAAAATGGCGACCATACGGGGAGCCAGTGGCGTCACAAGAAGGGGGGGGGGGGGGGGGGTGGCGGTGCGGGGCCGGGCTATCGCTTCGTGCTGCTGACCTATAGTGAGTCGTGACGCCACTGCAAGGAGCTTGGCGCTGCTTTAGCATGGATACAGTTATTTAGGCACTACTGCTATACACTAAAACTGTGCAGAGCAGCCAAAGCTACAGGGGAGAGAGTGTGTGCCCCGACCTGTTCAAGAGGAGGGAAAGGAGGAACGGGGGAATCCCAGCCCTTCTCTCCAGTTCCTCCCTTCCTTTCTCTTAAACAGGTTGGCATACGCTCTCTCCCCTGTAGCTTTGGCTGTACTGCACGGTTTTAGTGAGATGGGACTTGTTTCTTTTGGCGCCTCCAAATAGGCAAGCTCAAACGCACATACTTCTAAAAAAAAAAAAAATCTTAATGATTTATTGTGCATGGCTACTGTGAGTACTGTCACAAAAGTCCAAACTTTCGGCACTCTTCTAGCAGAGCTGACAATACTGCACCGTGACATGTGCTAAGGATATCAAGATCGGGCTGACGAGCCTATTACTTACTATAACCAGATATGCGCTCACATCCGAGCAGCTGTACGTTGTTATAGAAGTGCACGTTTGGCGGTGTTGGCTTTTCCGACATTTTGTAGTGTTCCCGGAGTTTGGAGCAGGGGCGGACCCAAAGGGGGAGGGGGGGGGGGGGGGCGCCGCGGGCGGCCCCCCCCCCCCCCCCCCCTCCAAACAAAGTCTACCTCCCCCCTTATGTGATTTACGAAAGGGGTCTATGACAGTAATGTAAAACAAGACCGTCTATGCAGATTCAACATGGCGCTAATGGTATCGGTGCTTTTTCGCATTTTACTTATTAGAATGCACGTTCCACTTAAAAAGGGGGCCATAAAACAATGTTGGTGAAGAATGTTTCTCACTTTACTCAAGCATATTTGCACTAGTTTAACACCAGCTTCTTTAAATTCCTGGTGTAATCTTTTTAGGTAAAAGAGGGATCTTTCAGTCTCCTTCGCAATGCTTTATGAGTCCGAAGTAGTCGGTGAGGGGGGGGGGGGGGGGGCTACATTGTCGACATATAATCGGCTCCAGATCGCGTGGCCGCTTGTTCTGACTGCGAGTTGTAGGAGTTGAATGCTGCTCGTTTTATTTCTTTGTTTTTGTTGTAGACATTGCAGGGAGAGAAATCCTAATGCGTGCCTCTTATGCTACGAGCGAAAAAAAATATATATAATAATAATAATTAATTACCTCTCCCATTTACTAAGAATACAAAAAGTGTTTTCGGAAAAAAAAAAACAAAAAAAAAAAAAAAACGTCTAAGAGGCTTGCAAATCGGTCTTGTCTCTCTCGGTCGTACTCGGTTGCACGTGTGTGAACGGGCAAAGCTTCTAGTTCGTCCAGCGCGAATAATGCACCCTTTGATAAATGATCGGAATACTAAAAGGAGCATGCTGGGTTTGTGATTCCACGCGTTAGCATCAGCAACAGTGTGTTTTTTAAAAGAAAAATCAAGTAAAACAGGAGGGACTTCGCGCATGCATTCGTCATAGTCATACTTTTTAGCAGTTTAAGTATGCATGCCCGTTTGTGTTCCAATGATTTAGCAAGATGTTTAAACCCAAGTCAGCCTCTGCATAACGCACTTGATGATGTGAACGAAGATAACAGAGACAGCTTTTTCTGCTCTGCTAATTAATCACCATCTACCAAGAATTAACGACCCCGTTTGACGGTGCACAAGCACTCCGCCATATTCAGAAATGGGCCGATCCGCGAGGTTTCGGTATGAAAAGGTACTTGCATTCCACGAGCTCAAGCAAGTGGCTCGTACCGGCGATCGTGATGCACAAGATCGTGGTGCACCCGAACCGGCAACTTCTGAAAATGATGGATTGCGCCGAAAATGGATTTCTGACACACGTGTCAAGCGCGTGACAGCAGTACGCACTTCGGACCGACGTACGTTTCTTTCTTTCTTTTTTTGCTGTTGTTGCTTCCGCCGTGCACTTACTAGGGCACACTGGAAATAGTACGAGGGAAATCCCACTACTCACCACTTTATTCCAGGCCGTCACATAGGAAGCGTACATAGACGACTCGCTGAAGTTTCGGCTAAATTCGGTCAGCCTCCCTCTGTCCTCCAAGTTCATAGGGCTAGGTTGTAGAGACTACCATGAGGTCCATATCAAGCCACGCCTCACGCATCGAACCTGGAAGGACCTATGGATACGCGAGCCGCCCTGCGCGCGATCTCATGCATGACTGCTTCTTTTTCTTCGTTTGCCCAAATGAATATAGAGGAATTGCAATGATGCTAGCTGTCTTCTTGGAGCTGGGGCCTCGTCAAGCTGCACTTGTTGGAGCTTTTTGTCCCAGCTGCCATCTTTCTTGTGAAAGAAAATAAAGTATTGATTGATTGATGTGTAAAACAGGAAGATACGTGACATCCCATCACGCGAGATGACTGATTGGCTAACAGTTGACATTGTTATCAGAGATAGCAGTAATGACATTACTGTAATAGAATTGCAGTAATTAAATTACTTTTTGGAGTCATGAGTAATGTAATGGATTACTTCTCCAGGCTAGTAATTTAGTAATGTAATGAATTACTTTCAGGCAGTAATTTCGAGAAAATTACTCATTACTTTTGAAATTACTTTTGTCCTAAATTAGAAAATTCATTTGCAAGCTTTAAGAAAGAATAGAAAAATTATTTTGCATGGTGAAATGTTGTGAAAGAGCATCAAAGAAAATGATCGACGGCCACCTGAGTGCAAAGCCTTGTACGAAGAGCTGGCCAGACGCAAAAAGGAGGGCTGAAAAGGCGAAGGAGAAAAGCTTGCGTGTAGACATCGCTGGAAGGCAACGGCTTACGAACTCCAGGCACGACAGATTCACGGCGTCGCGTCGTCATGACGATACTATACTTCGTTCATCCCTAAGCTGACAGTGCGGTGGGAGCGGCGATCTAACCAGAACCAATCAAACACCTTCTTTTAATCACGTGTCCCGTCCTTTTCTCTGTGCGTAGGTATGAACGAGAGCGTAGTTACGTGGCGAACGATAGACGTGTAACTGCTCCAACAAACACTCAGCTCCCACCGTTCATCCTTAAGCTGAGAGTGCGTCAGCTTAGGGATGAACGGCTCATTAGCTGCAAGGCGAACGGCACATCACCAGAGAGTTAAACATAACTTAAAACCTGAGAGGACAAGACAAACAGATCCCCAGCCTTGTACTTTCGTCAAGCAAGGTCAAACTATAAGCTTCGACCATTGTGAACAACAAACGACCGGAATAAATAGGTAATTCCAAATGCCTTGTCAAAGCCCCAGAACGTTTCGTGCGTCCTCGAGCAAAGCAGGTGCCACTCGCGGTATGCCTCCCTGCCTTCCGTTGGGAAGTTTATTCGGGAATAAGCCTACAAGCAGATATCGCCCTCGTTTGTTGGGAAAGTACACAATTTAGGAAGCTCGCGCCATTCCCCAACTGGTGACGCTTCTGCTCAGCAATTATCCGGGCCCTTTGTGTGACAATGCGCAAAATCTTGGACTCTTCGGGCGTTTCGGAAGAATGCTCCTTGAAACGACAACTTTTCTTGGCAATGCATTGGAGGGTACAGGCACGCGTTCCCTCTCCCATTTTGAGCGCTGAATAAAGCTGTGCGCGGGCTCTCCTCCTCTCCCCTGCATTGTCAAGAAAAGTTATCGCCGAGTATAGTGTTCTCGGGAGAGTAGAATCAGATTGCGTCCGAGGCGGAAGGGAACGTTTCACGTGACGACTCGTTGTAAGAACGAGCTGCCATTGCCCGACTTACCAAACTGACACGGACTACAACTTCTAAATCAGGAAGACGGAAACAAATCACCCTTTTACTAAGAACCTTCACCGTTGAATGAACAGCGAAACCGGTGAGTGGACTGTCTTTCTCATCGTCACATCTAAAGAAGATATTCATCATGCTTAACACTTATGTCGTGTGCTCCAGCAAAACCACTGTTCAGTATGGTTCACTTTGAGGCACATAAGGTTGTTGCGGTGTTAGCAGGAAGGTCTGAGTTTTGGTACATATAGACCGACTCAGCTTTTTGACGTGACATCACTGCGTTGGCGCTGCTGTCGGCACTGCGTATGCACAGTGCCTCGCTTCTTCTGGATCTGGTTCCTGCACACGCGCTGTGTGGGCAAACGAGGGCTTGTTTTGTAAACACCGTGTTGGTGTATACGGTAAATAAAATGAGCACGAATTACTGCCTCAAGGTATTCAAAAGTAATGTCAAAGTAATTTCATTACTTTTAGAAAGTAATTGTAATGTAATGTCATTACCTTTAGTCTGTGGTAATTCGTAATGTAATTTAATTACATTTTTGTAGTTTTCAGAGAAGTAATTAGTAATGTAATTTAATTACTTTTTGAAAGTAATTTTGCCATCTCTGATTGTTATGAAATCAATAAAAGGCGAGCGATCCGGGTGATCGCTGGAGAGAGAGAGAGAGAGAGAGGTGACGTGAGAGAAGTAGGGGAGGTTGTTTTAGCGGGAATGCTGGACTGGTTCCCCAAGCCGATCTCTGGAAAACCCACTCAGATCACGACCAGAACGAACGTGTCTGTTGGATTCGTCCCGCGGGAGCTGATGTTTTCGGCGGGGTCGCCGCTCCGAAATGACCGGCCGTTTCCTGGAACTCACATGGTAGCCCCGTGAGTCGAAGCTCACACATCTAGCGATGTTCCGGCGAACCGACCTTTAGGTCACGGCACCTCATCAGGCTACACCCCATAGACTAGTCGGCCCTCGCGCAGTCTTGCAATACTACAAAAAAGCTTTAAAAAAAAACTTTTTTTTTTTTAGCCCTGCGGCTAATCGTGTGGCCATGGGGATCAATAGGAAACAGGCGATATTAGTTAAATAGTTAGTTAATTAACGAAACGTTAATTAACTAACTAAGAAGGGCACGGGACAATGTAGTAGGGGTATTGACGCTCTTCCTCCTTAAAGTCAAGCCGTAATGTGAATTAAGGTAGCAATGCAGGCGAGTTGGAATTAAAAACAGCGCGCAAAAAAGACAGGGACAAAGAGAGAAGCACACAGGACGAGTGCTTAACTATCAACTGAACATTTATTTTCGATAGACATTCGGATGATAGTTCAGCGCTCGTCTTGTGCTTCTCTTTGCCCGTCTTTTTTGCGCGCTGTTTTTAATTTATTACGTAACGTGACATTTTGATTAAAAAACATCGCAGTGGGCGTTAGGCGTTGCGGGGCGAGAAATGGCATCCTTGTAACAGCTTCAAAACTGAACCTAACCAGAGGAGCGGGCCCGTGGCGTCGATCTCTCCGTACCTACCCCTGCGCCGCGCCGCAGGGATAAGTACGGAGAGGTCGACGCCACGGGCCCGCTCCGCTGGTCAGTTTCAGTTTTGAAGCTGTTACAAGGATCCCATTTCTCGCCCGGTAAAGCCCACTACGATTTTAGGTCACAGCCACACTATAATGAGGTCGTGCGTCAATTCATCGGCTACATCATGCCCCCCCCCCCCCCCGCCCATAGAAAAAAGAAATGCAAGAAGGTAGTTAGCTAATTAATCAATTTCATTGTTTGTCTAGTTTCCCCCATGGTTCCCAATTTAGCCTCCAGGGCGAAAAAGAAACATCACGTAAATCACGCAATACTCCAAGTTTTTTTTTTTTTTTTTTTTTAATTTTGATAAAAAAAACCGTTGTATGTGATATACGTGACATCATTCTGCAGTGCTAGTGGTCACGAGATAATTTATTCTTGGCTTCGAAGTATTATAGCTACGGTGGACAAGCAACACGGTGGAGGGAGCGCTCACAGAAGATAGGCCAGAACGGCGGACCTTTCTTGTTTCCCATTTCGGTTGCCAGGCGGCGCCAGTTTTCACTGCACATGTAGATAAGCGGTAGTTCCCCGCTTCTCTCCTTTACGTCTTTTCTGCTAAGTGGCGCCGCCCTCAATAGAATCGAAAAACAACCGTGAAAGAAAAAGTTAGGAGTTTTTGTTTGGGGTCGCTTGGAAAGGCCCATGGAAACGAGCTAAAAACTTAACTGCACTCAACTTGTTACTTCTCGTACTACGTCGCATTAATGTGCAAATAACTGAAAAAAAGTGCATCTTTGCCCACCAAATAACTTTGTTTCGAAGTTAACAGTGACAGTAGACAGATGCAGTGTACGTTTTCTCCGTTTAATGACAGCATTAACTGTCCCATGGAGCGAGTTGACGTCATCAACCCCGCCAAACGGCAGATAAATTCCCGAAGCCGCGATCTGAGGCATCCCAGCTTTGAAACCACACAGAAAGCCACGCAAAACGGCAGTGATACGAAGCCGCCGCACACCAGTTTTTGCGCTGCATGTGCGCGAAGCAGCGGCTCCACCGCTCCACGCCCAAGGTCAGCACGGGGAGCGGGAAGGAGAGCGCGCGCGCTCGACCGTCGACCAAGTGCGCCGCAGACGAAATAAGGGAGTGGAGGAACGGCATGCATGCTTTCGCATTCACAACTACCTTTTCGGCCTCCGTCGCATGGGCGCTGCCATCTTGGAATCACGTGACACGGCCGCCATAAGGTGGCTTCAACTCGTCGCTTCCCTCTTCCCTCCGCGCCTTGGCGAAGGCGCGGCATTCGCATTTTTCGTCGCGTTTCACTGCCTTTCTCGCCTTATTGTAAATTGCCGCCCGATGCTTACTTTTACAACTTAATCGCATGCCATCATTATGTGCACGACTACATATGCAGTTAATTTTGTAACCGATTTTGACTATTTTCACCGTCGGCGTACCGGATACGCGTGAGGAGGGAGGAGATGCAGAAATCAGCGTCAGACCTGGCACATATTGAGCCCAATTATTTATGACAACTTAAATTTACACAGTGATAGTGGCGGAATATTCGAAATAAGTATAGTGCAATGTATATGTATCATCACGCATTTAGAATCTTAAGGAATGTGACCAAAATACTACGCAGCATATGAAGCGACGTGTGTTTCCTGAAGGCCTCCGGCCTTGACTTCATAACAAATTTAAAATAGTTGTTTTTGATTATATAGGACATAAGATATACAGGTGATAAACGTTTAACTCACATTTTATCTGATGCTTGGGCTAATGGTAACGTCCACATCGGGCGATTTGTTTGTGCACGACATTACATTTAAATCTGTTAGACGGTCTTAAATCGTTTTTGCAATAGAAACGTTTGCTTGATTTGTTTATTTATGAATTTATAAAAAAACTGTACACTATGCTCGGTCACATTATGTATTAATTAAAGGGTGCTAACATTTTTTATACGAAATTTAATTAATACATTTTATTTATTTTAAACACAAAGACCCCTGTTAAATAATCTGTCACAGGCAGCTTGAGAGTGCCTAGGGCTCGCATTATGTGATGCCGAAAAGAAGCCATCTACATGGAAATCACCCAAGTTCAGGGTTGTTGATTTTAAATCGCATCAGTTTGCATGGAGATCTGTCATGAAGGTTCATGAAGTCGTGCCTCGCATTCGACTTTAACCAAACGTACGAGAGATCACTTCTCTCGTATACCATTAATTTTATTTGGCAAAGTTTGTACAAAGACAAAATTTCAGATTTCAATTGATGGGCCTCACTTATCTCATGCGCCAAGCACGTCGTAATCAAATGTCAGTAAACCAAATAGTACATTTTCTAACGCCAATGCAGTTAAATGCTGTTAGTAAGTACTTTAGCAAGGTCAATAGCTAAAGGAATTTCCCACCCGACCTAGGACGCGGACCATCGAAATATATCTCGAGTACTTAATTTTTTTAAAGAAAACAGCCCGAGACAATATCAGTTATTTCTTAGAATATCTGCGTATTATAGGAGACATTTCGAGTTTTTAAAGTTCACAGAAAGTTGGCGTCCGCGAATATCAGTCAGTGAACTTGCGACTTCGTGTGTTTTTTTGCGATTTAGGAGGTTTTCAATCAGGTTGTGGACCTGCATTTTTACTATATATCTACTCAGTAGTCTCTTCATTAGTTTTTTTTTTTTTTTTTGAAACTAGGGTCAGTGGGTCAGGCCGTAGAAGATGGAACCCTCCTTGTGCATCGTAATCGTTACGCCGCCGAACCTGACCGAAATTAGCGACGAACATGACCAGATGCGTCGTAAAGCGTTCGTAAAAAAGTCCGCGAATATGTCTCGAAACCACTTCGTGGTTCTCCAATCGGCTCAGTACCACAGTTTTATTAGTTGTGCGCTATAACGGGCACATTTGTATGACGAAATTAGGCGAGAATGACTTAACACACAAACACAGCCGAGAGCGCGCTGAAACCGAAACCAACCAAATTGAAGCCACCCAATGGCACCGAGTGCGTCAGCGCCCTCTGTCCGCCGGTCGGGTAACTACTGAGATGAAAAGGTCTATTAGCGGCGAGATGTTTTGGTGGCGCCCTCCCATGGCTTCCCTTCGTGACGTCATTACCTTGCGAACAACAAGTTCGATGGTGTTTGCAATGAGCATGGTGGAAGCTTGAAATCATTACCCTCTCAAAGCGACACTGTCAACACCATCAAAATTCAAGCTCTTACATTCCTCTTATTTTCGTCGATGAGAAGTCCTTTCCTGACGTCATAGTCAGCATTCGGCCAATCATGGCCGGCCGACCACAGCGACGCTTTCGATCGCGCACGTCGCCAATAGGGCGTTTTCAGATAAGATCGAACAACCATGTCCGGTGACCCTTTTTAATTTTGATGAAATAAATATATTCTGCTGGCTTTATGCCCAGAAGAATAAAACCAATCCTTGTTTTCGGAAAAAAACATTTTGTCTTTGCGAAAAACATTTGTAAGCACCCCCTCAGTCACATGCGCGTTTTGCGTATCGCGCGATGTTGACATTTCGGGCGGCTTCCCCCAAAAACTGTTCTGGCTACGGGTCTTCAAATACTAACTAACAAATTAGGCATAGAAAGGATTGACAAAAAGTATTAATCACCGAGTATTAGGGTAGTTATTTTGATAAAAAAAAATCGCAAACACGGCACATTGCGCAATAACGCTCTGGATTCAAGAATATTTTTCTCCGTATCTATAAAAGCTAAGGTCTTCAAACTTTACCAGTGTGTTGCCCTGTATATAGTTCATCTTTGCGTGAAATATTGTTGTCCTGGTTAGCTGGAGAAATTTACAAGAATTGCTCACACAGGGGCATTTAACTAAACATGCATTATTTTGAAAATCATTTTAAAAAAAAGGCCATCTTTAATTTTCTTTAAACTCTCTGAAATTAACGTTTATAATATGTACTAACAGAGTCTGCAAAAACATGATGCAATATTTGTGTTGCTTTTAAGTTATAAAGCGAGAAACATGGCCAAATTGACGCTAACGCGGTTGCCATAAATGGTGCGTGCACGTACCAGTTCTTCACAATTTCATTGTTAATAAAACGTGTAAAAATGCTACGGGGTGGTCAGGAAATACGAATTGACAGCACAGAGGTGGACGGTAGTTTTGAAGGGAAAATTTCTAATACATTTTCGTACAACCGACCCAAAAATGCCCATTGGCCGGAGCGATCGAGGTGCGCCACCCTGTAACATGCTTCGCGGTACCTGTTTCAACAGCCGGCGTATAGCGTTTCCGTCTACGCGACGTAAAGGAAGCAACCAGAACGACTTTGCACAGAGATCAGCCCACAACCTTGGCGGTAACATGATATAGGAGGTAGGGCGCGGCAGAACCTGAACCTGCGCCGCGTGTGAGTGGAGGGCCAAACAACACGTAGAAAAAAAAAAATACTTAAAAGCAAAATACTTAAAAGCGTTTTCAGATAGGATCGAACGACCATGTCCGGTTGACATTTTTTTTTATTTTTATCAAATGATATATGTTTTACTTGTTGTGCAAGCGCAAAAACATATTACAACTTTTTCTGCGGAACATAAAATTTCTCTTGAGGAAAAAAAAAAAAAATCACGAAGTAGCTGTCGGTATACGCTCTCGTTTTTGCGACTTTCGTGAAACCGTCTTTTTGGATATTTATTAAAGAAAAACTGTTGTCTCTTAGGTTTAATATTTTTTGTGCAGAGACTCTACATAAAATAAAAGGAGGTAAACATGTATTATCGATTACGAAGCAATTTAGAGCTTTATCGATCCGGATCTGAAAAGACTGGAAATTCAAATTTTTTTAAAATCTTTTGAACTCGTCTGTTCTATATTTGCATAAATTGTCATTGAAATTAAAAACGATAACCTTTCTAAAATAAATACACTGAAATAGACAGGTTACCGATTTTGCAATAAGTGGAAAATCAGTTTATAATGAAGCCGATCGCAATTGTTCTTTTCCTTTTCACAGATCAAGGCTCATAATCTGTCCCATCAGGCTCTTCAAAAATGCTTTGCAATGTTTTTTTTGTTTTTTTTTTATTTCACAGGGGTTTAAATATACAGAATTGACGTAACGGCAGTGGAAAAAGATAGAACGCTGCCAATTTCAAACAAGGGCAAACAAGGGGTCGAAAAATTTAGAAAGTTTGTTAAGAGAAAGCACTGTGACAGGAATTCGTGAAAAATTAGAATTCATACAAAAGATTACACGTGAGTTTGAAGTACAAGTCAACAATTTAAATACAGATTTCTTGGATCAGTGAATTTCGGAGCCTACCCTTCGTGGGGAGGCTGCGCTGCTGACGTTTCAATAGTTATAAGAAAGAACACATGTTTAAAGTGGTACAATTGAAACTAGTTTAATTAATCAAGAATCTGTGCGCACATTCGGAGTTTGTCGCGTGAATTCTTTCTGCCGGACGCTGACCTGAGTCGGTCATGGCACTCTCCTGGCACTCCGAAAAAGAAACATTTCTTTCCCGGTTTGCCTGTAGCGATCACTGTTCTTTTCTTCTCAGTGGCACCGCAAGCTCGCGACCTCGATCTGCTTTTCGCAGCCATAGGAGACATTACTTTTAAAGATATATATTTTCAGCGGCTACTGTTCTTGCTAAAACAGCTGTGGTTGCGAAGTGTCGGACCGCGTACACTGCCACAAGTGACAGGACTGAATCCCACGCACAACGGAAACAGAGTCCCAGTCCTTTGCTTTCATGTCCCTGAGCGCTTTGACGTCAGCTTTCGGCAGGTGGATTAGTTTCACGTTCGGCAGTTTAGTGTTCAGTGGGGCAACCATCTCTGACGCCGACTTGATCACCGACTTTGTGGACCGTCGGAGGCTGTACAACGTTGTCTGGTGCTTGACACGACCCCCGATTCAATCACAGGCACTCTTGCCATGTCAAGCTGCGGAATAAATACACCTCGCTGACGTGTATTTGTGGCTCTGCAGCTCGTGTAGTTGGTACTTGTTCTTAAAGTGGCTTGTTGCACCATCACTTACGTAGGTCACATGGGCATACGCAAACTGGATTTCACGATTCTCCAAACCGTTGTCCTGTAAATTAAGTTACAGACAATCTCATTCAATCGCAATTATTTTTTCTTTTTTTTTTTTTTATGCATCTTTATTTTCTATCCGTTGTGCGGCCCTCCATGGCGGCGGATCTATTGGCGCTCACAGGCGGAGCAGGTTCAGGTTCTGCCGCGCCCTACTTCCTATATCATGTTACCGCCAAGGTTGTAGGCTGATCTGTTTGCAAAGTCGTTTCCGGTTGCTTCCTTT